>APFE030505369.1:244968-283357 GCA_000404065.3 Pinus taeda
GATGGATGGTGTGATGGACCAATGGTGATGACCAGTGAACAGAACAACCCAACCCGGCATGGATACGGAAGGAAAGTGTCATGCTCAAAAGCGACTTGCTACCAATAAAGTTTCTTCAAGTTTTCTTCCCAATTTTCCCCAGTCATTGCTGACCAGTACCTCTCTATTTTTGTCAAGCTTGAGGAGGATAACATATGCTTGTTCTATAATCCGCCCTTCGAGCGAACCTGTCGCTATATTTTTGCGAGCCTAGCGATAGTGAAACTCATTCTCGTCCATTTGGATGAGTTTGTCGCTATTCGGTTTTAACGAGTTTAATGACAAAGATAACTCGATCTCTTTCAATTTTAGAGAGTCTGAAAGAAACGGAAAGAAGACTCTAAAGATTATTTTTCGTTGTATAATCCCTTAAGTCCGAAAAAGAATAAAATAATACAAAAGGGATGAATTTTCGATAGTTTTAACGAGCCGAACAAGACAAGCGCTCGATATTTTTGTGTAATAATCCCTCCGGTCCAAAAAGATTAAAATCTAGAGGAGGGATAACACTTCCAATGCCTTTTAACAAGTTAGAGAGGCCAATCGCTCGGCAATCTTTTCATATTTTACGATTCAGGTGAAAAGAGCTTAATTAAAGAAGACTCATTTTCAAGGAATGAGTGATGGTTTCAGGTAGCAGTTGATTCCATGTAAGATTTAGAATTTTACAATCACGGCAGTGTTACAAGGACGGCTAGCAGAATCACTCTTCGCAGATGTTCCTCGAAGGGGTAAACAATCATATGGGGGTGAATGATCGGCTAAAAACAGAATGGAGGTGATGGCGAGAACATGACCAAGGCTCAAAAGCTAGCGATAAGGCATTCACAATGGTTATTTACCGGTTCATTTTTTAATGAGCTTAAACGCTGGGGGAAAAACTTGCTCATGGCTTATGTTTATTTTTTAACGAGCTTGAACTATGTGCTAAAACTGCTCATGGAGAGTTTATTTTTTAACGAGCTTAAACTATGCGACACCATTGCTTGCGAGTCGTATGATAAGAAATGTCTCATTCAAGATGCCATTTTTTATGGAGCATGCACCTTTTGAAGCTTTGCCCCAAATCCTTTCTTTATGTGAGCTAGGAAACGATTAGCCTTATGGGTTTAAAGGGTTAGAAGACCCAAAAATTTAAAAAATAAATAGCTGCTCTTCACTTGCATACGGAAAGGTTTGCATGCCCCCAAGTATAGCAAAAAATTTCTAGGTTACCAAGGAAAATGCTCCCTCGGCGATGTCTATCGAAATAGACAAAGGGGAGTGGCGTAGAGATACTCCACTCACATAAGTTTAATGAAGGTATCTTATTCCAGTCTGTTCCCATTTTCCTGTGAGGATGGGTTCGCCAAACTAGTCATATATCCCTCACGGAAATCCACTCTATACCTAAGGTTTTCTTGCCAAAATAGATCAGGGTGCATGCCCCATGGGTTTCAGTCACATCTTCCTTAATCACTTGTGCTCATCAGGTGGACGGACTGGAGACCGATGAGACATTTCTTGCGTGAAAAGACCATTTAGGGACGGTATTTGACTATTTGCGATGTGTGATCCTGGGAATGACATTTGGTACACGAGCTTGACCATTCTGCCTTCGTGCAAAAAACACATTACTCTAAAGAGTGAGGAGATGATGGCTCTCATGAAATAAATATAGTCGCGTCCAAGGAGTAGATTATAATCTAAAGGTCCTTGAACTACCATAACATTCATGTGAACAGTTTTCCTTCTCAAAGTAATGGGCAAATTTGGAAGGATCCCTAAAGGTCGATTGGTTCCTTTGTCGAAGCCTGTTAGATTTCTCATTTCAAGCAAAAGTAATGGTGAACCAAGTGCTTTCCAAGCAGTTGAGGAAAGGATACTCATAGAAGCCCCTTCATCAATCATGGTACCAACCATGACCATTTTGTAAGTTTGTACAATGATTCTGAATGGTACACTGGCTGGTAAACGGGGTCTGCCTAGTAGATTCCAGTCGAAGGAAACAACTAGGTTGCTTGGTGGTAGGACCAAATAGACGGCCGGATATGACTTTGATGAACTTCCTTCCTGTGGTAAAGGAATGGGAGGACTACTCCCAAGCTCACCAAAGTCTGTGTTGATGAAAAGAATTTGAACGGTGTCCTTCTCTTTCTCTTCAGTGACGGTATCATTCAAAGATGAACACTCTGAAGGCAAGACCAAGTCAACTTTCGTATTGACCCTTTGACTTTCGTCTGGTATGGATTCAGAGGGTTCATTTTCAATGATAGGTGCTTCGGCTGACCACAATGATGGGCCAGCTAGATTTTCAACCAGTGGAGGGCTTGGCAAGAGTTTTTGATATCCAGGAGGAAGTCGTAGCAGTGAAACTGGACGATTATCCAAAACTCTTTTAGCCTTTTCAAGGAAGGAACAATGATGGACAGCGTGAATGCCTTCACACAACTTACAAAGAAGTTTAGGATTCCTTCTTTGTCCATGTACTTCACT
The DNA here is from genome assembly GCA_000404065.3 of Pinus taeda. Classification (NCBI taxonomy): domain Eukaryota; kingdom Viridiplantae; phylum Streptophyta; class Pinopsida; order Pinales; family Pinaceae; genus Pinus; species Pinus taeda. Next base: position 247,483 of record APFE030505369.1, read on the forward strand.
TTCGTTGGTTGATGGTGAGCATTCAACGTGATCGCCAGAGGTTGATGCTACCGGATTATGCAAACGAGGAGACCAGTCCCTTAAGATCCGAGGGATGCAGGGACAATCTCGGTGACAGTGGTCTACATTGCAAATGACACAAGGAGATTTAGGTTTTGACTATGTGGTGTGTGAATTTTTGCTAGACGATACTTGGTTACTCCCATTCGATTTTGGTTCCTTTTTCTTCTTTTCCTTTTTCTCTTTCTGCTTCTTCTTCCTCTTAGTTACTTGACTTTTAGCTTTATCGGCTTTATCAAGCGAAGAGGAAGGAGGAGAGGGAGAATCAGATGAGGTAGAAGGTTGGGAGGAAACTCTAGTGTCATCTAGTTGCTCATTAGACTATTCAGGAATTATGGGATTCTGAATGATAGAGGTAGAGAAGAGCCAGACCGGCAAACCAATTGTTAATCCTGGAAGTGACAAAGTGGACATATGGGGTGGACCAACATCTCCCCAATAGGAGAAGGGACTAGGATTTCCTTCATGGGAAAATCCTTGGTTGGTATACTCCATTTTCTCACCTTGAAGATAAATGGGGGAATTTGTGACATTATTTTGATTAAAATAAATTTTTAGATGCTTGGACACAACTTGTTTTTTCAATTTTAAAGAGTCGAGAAGAAACAAAAGATGACTCTAGTCGCCTTCTATTACACAGTAATTTGTCACCATTCCTGTTACCCCTTCTCCTACACCTTGGAGGACTCATTCCAGGACTTGTGAGAAGTGATATAACCTAAAAACACCTGCATTGTATCCCCTTGAGTATGTACTTCATATGCCCTGAAGAAACCTTCTGCAAAATACCCATAAAAATAGCCCTTTTTCCATTGGCGCTATTCCATAGTGTATCACTCACACCAATGGGGGAAATCCTCCAAAGAGGGCGCGCCAGATGGCACTCTGTCTCAGAATCGCACTCGTGCCAGCCCAGTTGGGTAAAGTTTTTAACAAACCAACTTGCGAAGGATCTTCCTAACCTATTCATGAACTGATTCCAGTTTGAGTTAGTTTAGTTGGGCTTCGAATCTCCATAGAAGGGAAGTAGTTCTCCACATCTCATGGAAGCTTCCTAATGATAAGGCCAATCCCATGAATCTTGTGGATGATCCTATCTCCTTCTCCCCTCTCTATATAAGCTTGTCCTTTTGCCTTTGACAAGCTAGTTAGTAATTCTACTCTTCAAACTCCAAATTCTAAGTCCCAAAATCTGAGAATTGCTAAGCTCATGTTATAAGAGGCCTTCTTCATCCCCATAAGGCTACATATTTAATGAGGAGATCCTTGTTTAAGTAACCAAGGAGAGAGAGGCTTGTTCCCCATTCCCAGCAAGCTTTACAAGGCATGTGTTGCTGATCACCTAGCTAAAGGAGGATTTGGCGTCAGAACTTGGTTGTATTCTTCTTTGTTAATCAATAATAATAGGCGACTATCATTATGGTTCCACTCTTATTGTCTTTATGATGATGTTTGAGTTATATCCTTTCTGACTGATATATAGTTGCATCCCTTGGATTTTATGCTTGTATTTGTATCATTCTTTGCGTGTGTAGGTGTCCATTCACGAAGATCATGGGGATTGTGACCAGCTGGAGTGAAAGAACGGGAGCGACGACTCTTCTACAACTACTAGCATTGGATTCGAGGTAGGGCCTCATCCTCGGTCTTTAATTTGCAATTAGGAACCTGCGTGTTAGCGTTGTTTGATTGTTGCTAGACGCCATTTAGGCTAGGGGGATCGCCTCTGTCCGCAGAGGGGATTTACCTACACAACAATTTGGCGACTCGACTGGGGAGTTGTCTTTTGCCTTGTTGCTTGTTTTGTCTTGTTGTTTGATTTGTAAACTTTAGACGGAGCCTGAAGTATGGCCAGATAGCCTTTGAAATGCTGTTTCTCTTCATTAGCAAAGTAGACCAATGCCACTTCAATCCATCTCCGGTTCGGTTTACAAAATGAACGGCTTGGAACTTGCCTTGATTCTTGGTTATTTCCTGGTTTCTCCTGCTTGATTAGCTTTCTGGGTTGAATCCCTGTTTTGCCTCTTGCCTCTTAGTGTACCTAGGTACTATTGATTTGGCCTTGGCTCTTTTGTTTTTATTTTTCCATAGCAAACTCGATTGGCACTGGTTTATAGCGTTATAGTCACGCCAATTGGCGTAAGTTGCACATTTACAACCCACGCCAATTCCTGAAAGACGCTTGTTGCAGCCTGACAATCGAGCGAGGCCTAGAAACTTTTGAAGTTTGCTTGGCTATGAACCTTTTAAGCTTGGTTTTTGTCCTGGGTATCCTTTTCAGACTACTTGAGTGTGTTGGAGTGTGATTTGATTGGCTTTGATCGTTACCCCATGGGTGTTTGCTTTTTTCTATTGATTTCGCATTTCTAGCCCTAGGGCATCTAGTGGCGTTGTGTATCGAGCCTTCCTCAGGCGTTTTGATGTTTTTGTGGTCCATTCGATTCTTTGTTTTCTCCCTTGCACTTGTTTGGTAGTTGTGAATCATTTTGTTGCATTATTTGGGTGACTTGCTTTGTCTTCACTTGCATTCTGCTTCATCTCACTTTGAGCCTAGATCACACGGCTCATTGTTGTCCTTGAGATCTTTTCTTGTTTCTTGGAATTTTAATTTGTGATTTAAGGAACTGAAAAGTTCTTGTATTGAATAGAACTTGTTCATTGTTATTTCTAAAAGTTGTTTAGTTCATTTTTCCATTATCAAAAAGAAAAAAAATCTCTTTTGCTTTGAACTAGTTAACGAAAATTAGAACTTTTCGTTTCGATTAGTGATCAGTGATCTTAAAGAAAAGTTTGTTAATTTGCATTAGCTGCATTAGGGAAATTCTTTGTTGTTTTGTGATCATTTCGTTTGCGTGAAAGCTCTTGAACCCTCCCGTAATTAGCCTTCATCGAATGAAATGACATGTTTTGGCATATAGATTGCATTTAGGGAATTTTGAGAGATTACATACGGTAGGACCTGAAAACCGAAACTTAACACAAGATCAACTTTAAAATAAACCAAATGAATCTAACAATGCATTGGAACATAACGCTCACATTCTAGAGGTCTAGGCTAGAGACGTGCTCTGGCATCGTTAAACCTAGTCACTTTTGTTTCCACTCAAGGTTGGGTGATTCCTCCTTTTGTGACTCAACTATGGTCTAGTACAGACTTGTGCTCCCACGTACCGTCGAGTATATGCGAAGACTCCACTAGGTTATCATCCTTGATCCAGAGGAAGTCGTTTCTACCGCCTTACAGCCCGTAATTCACCGAACACAACATTCAGGAAGATTGACTACCATACGGAAAGTCTTTGGTTTTCATATGATTGCTAAGGTGTGTATGCAGTTTTACGGATTGTCTGGTAAACCCCTTGCCTAGTTCTCCAGAGTAGTCATTTTTTGATCCTTTTCGGACTCCTTAAAAGAAAAGGCTCACCTGAGCATTTGTCACTTCGGGCTCACTAAACATTCGAAGGTGACTAGAGTCATCTTTTGTCCTTTTCTAGACTCTTTAAAAATGAAAAGGTCAAGTTATGTCCTGGTATCTTAAAATTTATTCTGCCACGATCACACTTACCCTGTTAGATCTTGTTTGTGTTAGTTTGAGTAGGGTTTTTTCTAGTTAGCTTGTCTAGGATTTTTGAATCAAATCATCCTAGCAGATCCATCGATCCCGTCTCCTGTCCCTAGTGACCAAGGGTCTCCTTCTTTTGCTGCTCGTGAGACACCGGTTTGTGGAGACACATTTCCTGTTATTCCAATTGTCCAACCATTGAACTCTCGCACTCTAGAAGACGATCTTCACGATCTATTTTGGAACCCTGTTTGGGAACTTTACAAAAAGGATTTTCCCTCTACTCCTACTGGTGTTTCGGTCCTGATGTCTTCCTCTAATATGGATGACACATCTCCTGTAGTGAGTGAGACACCTGTTTTTTCAAGTATCAAGAGTCCTATCCTGGCCACATCCCCGGTTATAACTCCGGCCTTCACCGTCACCCCTCTCAGTGTTACAATACCCTTACGCTATAGGGATTTGAGGGATACCATGGGCTCTAGGAACTCCTCTTCAGGTACCATGTGGGATCATAACATCGTTCCCACTACAAGATCTTTTGTTTCACAAGTAAACAATACAGTTGTCACATCAGTTCCGACTGTTCTAACTATTTGTATAGCATCTTCAACTCCGGTTGTTAGTGCCGTTACGTCGTCTTCGATCGTAACTACTATTGCTAGGCCATCCCACGGTTCAGTACATAGTGGCCCATCGACACATACACCCAGAGTTGTCCATCCTACAGTCAGTGCCCCACCTTCTTTTGGTTCCATTCCAGCAGGGGAGGCATATACTCAATATTTGCATGCTGTCCAGAATCCGGGTGCGCAAGGCCCTTATTATGACCCTATAGGGCATCATTTGTATACTTCCTTGCCAGCTTAGCCTGCCGCTGAGGTCTCGGTCCCGTTGAGTATCGCTTGGGGTACCACTGGTTATGGTGGTGGCCAAACGCTCCATCTGAATCAAGGATAGCCTTACCAAGGACCATCGTATCAAGGTCAGCCATCTTGCACGCATCCAAATTATGGGTAGCAGTAGTATGGCCAAACCTATCCACGGCAGCTTGGAGGCCCACAAGGACAACCCTCCCGAGGAAAACCTTTGGCCTATGGTGGTCCATCGTTCACCTATCTTGGGCAACCCTCTGGAAATCTAGGATAACCTTACATCAAACAAGGACAACTTGGTGTCCAGTAGGGATACCCTTCCGGGCAACCCTATGGGTATCTAGGACAACCTTATGTGCAACAAGGACAACCTGGAACCTAGCAAGGGTACCCTTCTAGGTAGAGTGGTCAACCTTACGTACAACAAGGCCAACCCACTGCTCAGCCTAGTCAACCATCTAGACAGGTTGGTCAACCCCAAGGTCAACCAACCGTTCAGTCCGCTCAGTCATCTGGTCCGCAAGGGAAACCCTCAGTTGTACAAGGACGACATAACACCCAGCAAGCTCAACCTTCTGGGCAAGTAGGTCCGTCCCAAACCCAACCAAGGAAACCTTCCTTCCAGGTGACCCAAATTCCATCCTCTCAAGGACATCTTTTTGGGCTTGCTCAACTAGGCATGCAGATGGTCATTCTTCTCAAGCTCAACCGAGTTTTCAGCCCCAGAGTGAAACTGGTCTTCAGATGCAAGGTGGGTTTAAATCCAAACCTTCTTACCAAGCGCAGCCTGGTCCCCATGCTCAGTATGGATACCAGCAACCCCAGGGGCAAGCTCAGTTTGCCCCGTATCAAAACTATCAACAAATGTAGGTCACCCCTTATCAAAATTACCAGCAATAGTATGTTGCTTTTGCAGGCCAGCTTGGTAATCAATAAGGTGCTGGGGGGAAGATCCAGAGTCAACTGTCAGACTATGGATATAACCCCTATGGACAAAGTCCTTATAGACAGAACCCTTATGGGCCTGGTCCGTCCGGACAAAGTCAATGGGTGCAACCAACAACTGGTTGGAACTCTAGCCCTACCTCGTATCCACAGCTGTAGATGTCCTTCAATTCTCAGTTACCATTCTTAGAAATGTTGGAACTACCGGATGTATCTAAATTAACTAATGATCCTATCTTTCATAATCCATACTGGCCACTAGTTCCAACCAAGATACCTGATGATTGTCCCAAATTTGATGGCAAAGCTGGAGAGGATCCTCAAGCCCATGTTATGACTTACCACCTTTAGTGTTCGTCAAATTCATGGCTTGACGATTCAATCCAGCTCCACTTGTTCCAAAGGACTCTCACCGGCTCGACTGCTAAGTGGTACATTGAGTTGACCCGTGTGTCCTTTCAAGATTTCAATTCATTGGCAATGGCATTCCTAACTCATTTTCAGTTACCCATTCGGTGTGAGACGGGAATGCATCTCCTTACGTCTCTCAAACAGGACACGGCCACGCACATCTCTGATCATATACATGAATGGAGACAGTGTCGTTGGTTGATCAAGTTCTGGATTCCTGATCAACTCCTAACCAATTGGTTCATGACCTCCTTTGTCCTTAAGATCGCACAGGACATTGCTATGGGAGCTTGTGTAACTGAAGAGCTAGCTATCGCGTGTGCTCAGTACCTCGACTTAGTTTATTCTCAGTCAGGTACCTTATATGAGTATTTGCCTGATGTCTCAAGTCACGGTACATCCAAAGCTCTGCCAAAGCCATCTGTTGACGGTGTTATTGGCTCTGTGAATCCGTCGTCGAAGAAATCATCTGCGAACCTTGGGAAGAAAAAATCGAATGCTTCAAACGAAAATACTTCTCAGGGTGTGTCTAATTCTGAAAGTACTTCCGAGGTCAACTCCATCCAGTCCACGACAGCGGATAAAGCCTTGAAATGAAAGAAAAAGGGGAAAGCGAAGAATAAATCTAAGCAACCCAAACAGGACTCCTCCAAACCTCCACCCGAGGAAGGAGCCAAACGTAAACTGAATTATCCTTGTCTTATCTATGACGAGGATCACTATACCAAATACTGCCCCAGGCGGTCCGAAGTTAGTCGTTTATTGAAAGGTGCTCCTGGAATTCCTGCGGTCCTGAAAGAACCTTTCCCCTCACAACAAACCCAAATGGTGGCAAATCCATCCTCATCTTCTTCTCCCTTAGGTTCCCAAGTGTTCATGGCTAGAACCATTCCCGTTCATATAACGACTTGAGCAAAGGAATATCTGTCATCCGCCAGGAAGGAGCCTCAGGTCCCCTCAAGCGCTCCTCTGTCCAGTTCTGGTCCGCTCCAGATTGAGAGACTTGGCGCTGAGATACCCATCCGACCCCCTCCTAAAGGTGTACTCCGAAGATCATCTTACAACCCAAATGCTTATGCTACCCAGCACTATAGCATCATTGAGGACTTAGCTCAGGCTCCGTCAGCTATGTTCACTTTAGAAGTTCTCCAGAGTTGCTCCCCTTAGAGGAAGTCCCTGCTATCAGCCATCGATGACATCAACCCAGCCGACTCGGATTTGATTACCTTTGATCTCGAGAGCCATGTGCCCAGGCTACCTCATCAGATCGCTTTTGTCATTCAAGTCATCATCAATTTGAAAACAATTCATCATACAGTTATTAATGAAGGCACGCCAACTTGCATCATGTCTGTTGCTTGTTGGAAGGCGATCGGGTCTCTGACCTTGAGTCAGTCTCCCATGACGTTCGAAGCCTTTGATGGGAGAGAATCTCGCCCCTATGGTATCCTCCAATGATTACCGATTACTTTGGAAGGGAAGACTGTTGAAGTCAAGGTTGAGGTTGTTGATGCAAATCTTACTTAAAACCTCCTTTTGGGCTGGAGCTGGATGTATGCCATGCATGCTGTGGCTTCATCCCTCTTTCGTGTCATTCATTTCCCTCATCAGGGGAAAATTGTCACAGTAGACCAGCTCTCCTTCTTCACTTCTTCTTCCGAAGGCAATGTGCCTTTCGTAGAGCGTACATCCTTTCCCTTAGAGAGTGTGGGAGCCAGGCTCTTGAAAGATCCCACCCTTATGGGTGTCTCTTCACTCCCACCTCCAAACCTCGCCTCCATCTGTATGATTTCAGTTCATTCTGATCCTTGGGTCCTTCCCCCCATTGACCAGATAGAATCATGGGGCGAGGAGATGTCATTGAGTCCTGCCGAGCTCAACTACATTGAAATTGTTGTTGTATCGTCTCCACCTGTTGAATCTGCTTCTTAAAGTAGGGCTCTTGACTCATATGACTATTTCCCCTGGCTTGGAGATTGTGCCTCTTCCGATCCGTTAAAGGAAATATTTCCTTCCGACGAAGCCATTATAGAGACCATGTCTCTCGAGGAACCTTCGTGGTTCAATCTTCACCACCGTTCCTTGTTTCTCCCTACCCTTTGGGAAACGTTGGCTTGTCTTGAGCGGTTTGCTCCTTATCTCCTTTCACAACCCCTTCAGACACCCACTCAAGTATATCAAGTGTCCTCTGAAGGGAATTTGGGAAACGTTACGTAGACCCAACCTATCGAGATCTCTGTCAAACCAGGGATCTTCGAGCACATTTACATAGGAGTCACTTGCACTCCTGAGGAAATTCAAATCTATATAGGTCATTTTCGTGAGTTTCATGACGTCTTTGCCTGGTCTTATGAAGAGATGCCCGACATTGATCCAAGCATCATAGTGCATGAGATACCTACGTATCTAGGAGCAAAACCTGTTCATCAGCATTTACGCCCTGTGCACCCTCGAAAGGCTGCAACAATTAAAGCGGAGGTCGAAAAGCTTCTAAACGCTGGCTTCATCTACCCTATCCCACTCATAGATTGGGTCTCTAACATCATCCCTGTGGATAAAAAGCAAGGTACTCTTCGTGTCTGTGTCGATTATCATGATATTAATCGATCCTGTCCAAAAGATAACTATCCCACACCTTTCATTGACCAGCTCATTGATGAGTTTGCTGGGAGTGAGATATATTCGTTTATGGATGGCTTCTCTAGATATAACTAGATTAATATTGCGCCAGCTAATCAACACAAGACGGCCTTTATCTGTCCGTGGGGTACTTTCGCTTATAAAAAGCTCCCTTTCGGCCTCAAAAATGCCGGCGCCACCTTCCAGCGCGCGATGTCTTATGCTTTTCATGATATTTGGCACATCATGCAGCATTACCTGGATGACCTTCCTGCTCATTCAGCTAAACACCAAGACCATCCGGCGCATCTCTGCGAAATTTTTCTCCGCTGTCGACACTACCATATTCGACTTAACCCACATAAGTGTGTCTTCTGCGTGGAATTTGGCCGACTTCTCGGGTTTATCGTCTCCCGAGAGGTCATCCGTTTGGATTCCCTTAAAGTTGAGGCCATTTTGGATCTTCCTCCCACTGCTTCTTTGTGGAAATTACAGAGTTTGCAGGGTAAAGAAAATTTTTTACCACGATTCATCTCGAATTATGCCGAGGTGGCAAAAGGTTTCACACGGTTACTGAAGTGTGACACCCCATTTCGATGGGATGCCATCACTCAAGAGTCTTTTGAACATCTTAAAACTCTTCTTGTTTCCGCTCCTTTGTTGCATCCTCCCAATTACCATCGCGATTACACATTGTATCTGGCCACTGTTGATACCACCATCGACATGGTTCTTGTTCAGGATGACGATGATGGCACTGAACATGTCATTTATTATCTTAGCCACAACTTGTTAGATACGGAATCTCGATATGCTTATGTCGAGAAGTTGGCATTGGCCGCTGTTTGTGCTGTCCAACGCTTCCGTCACTACATCTTGTTGCGTACCACGACAGTGATCTCTGATTGCAACCCAATGATGTACATTTTGTCACGTCAGCTGTTAGGGGGCAAGTACTCGAAGTGGATAGTCATCCTCCAAGAGTTCAACTTGGAATTCAATACTGCCAAGTCTAAGAACTCACTTGTCTTCGTTGAATTGTTGTGTTCTTTGCCATCCAACGTTGCCTCCTCTCAGTTAGAGGATTCCATTCCAGACGAAACTTTCTTCCTCATTAGAACCCATGATCCCTGGTACGGGGATATTATTGTCTACTTACAGATGTCCTCTTTTTGTCCCGAGACATCTAAGGATGCTCGCCGATGGATCTGTCATCAAGCTGAACCTTATCGCATCGTTGGGGACACCCTGTACCGTCTCGGCATTGATTCTATTCTTCGTCGATGCTTAACTCTCGAAGAAGTAGAGAGATTTTTAAATGACTACCACTCTAGTGCTTGTGGTAGTCACATGTCTGGATATGCCACTGCACAAAAAATCCTCTGTGCTGGTTACTTTTGGCCCTCCATTTTTAAGGATTGTATTCTTGCCATCCGTTCATGTCATGAGTGCCAAATTTACCAACGGAAGATGCGTGCACCCCCTGCTCCACTGCACCCCATTGTTACCGTCAGTCTCTTTGCTAAATGGGGCATCGATTATATGACCTGTAACCCTCGCTCGGCCGGACGGCATGGGTACATCATCGTTGCTGTTGATTATTTCACGAAATGGGCTCAGGCGATGCCTACATTGTCTGAAGATGGTCACACCGCGGCGCAGTTTTTGTTCAACCATGTTATCTCATGATTCAGAGTCCCCCAAGCCATCGTCACTGATCACAGAAATCATTTTCGTAATCACATGATGACCGAGCTTACAACCCAGTTGGGCCTACAGCTTGATAGTTCAACTCCATATTATCCTCAGGCCAGCGGTCAAGTAGAAGACGTGAACAAAGTCTTGGTTACGATGCTCCAACGAATCGTTGGCATGCATAAGTCCAACTGGCATTTGATGTTGTTCTCTGCTTTGTGGGCCTACCAAACCTCTGTGAAGGATGCCACCGGTTTCACTCCCTTTCAGTTGGTTTATGGACTGGAGGCTACCCTTCCTGTTGAGTGTGAGATTCCTTCATTAAAGATAGATGTCGAATTTCTCCCTAATACTACTCTGGTAGAAGAGCGCCTTCTTTACTTGGAATGGCTAGATGAGACTCGTCAACTAGCCTCCTTAGATATTGAAGCACAGAAGAAGTGAGTGAAAACTCACTTCGATAACACTATTCATCCTCGCTCTTTCATTGAGGGAGACTTGGTCTTGCTTTACGATCAAGCTAACGATAAGCTGGGGGCAGGGAAGTTCGAGCCCATGTGGCACGGGCCCTACATTGTGAAAAGAGTTTTGCAAAAAGGGGCCTACGAGCTTATTGACTATGAAGGGAATCCCCTGGATAAGCCCCGAAATGGGCTTTATTTGAAAAAATATTATGCATAAGTCCAGGCACTCTATTTTTGTACATACATGTGCTTTCTACAAGTATGTTGTGTGTGCATGCTTTTGTCTTGGTATGTCGACATGATTGTCGCTTATTGTGTCTTTTTGTTTCTTGGACAGATGTCTGGATCCCCTTATGTTGGTTTCGCTGATGGTGCCTCCCACAGTACACGCAACTTGTCCTCTGTGGCATGGGTGATCTATGATCCTCATGGTGAGATAGTGGACATTCAAGGGGTCTGTCTAGGTTGTACAACAAACAATGTTGCGGAGTATAGTGCTGTGATTGAATTACTAGCTGAGGCGATTAACCTCGGTATTCGAACATTGGTTGTGAACTTGGACTCTCAGCTGGTCGTTCACCAGCTCAATAGGCATTATTCCGTCAGAGACCATCAAATCTTAAGGTTGCATTTACGTGTTAAGTTGTTAGAAAGGGATTTTGATTTCATTACTTATCAACATATTCCAATACGACTCAATACATTAACCGATGCATTAGCTAATTATGTGTTGGACACGCATTTTCATAAAATGTAATTTAGAATAGCTTAAGAAGCATAAAACACAATAAACCATAAAGCATATGTATATATATATGTGTGTGTGTCCAAATGTTTGCACTGTGTGCATCATCAAAAAATAATACATGTTTGTCTGAATACATCTAGAGACAACATGTCTTTCAAACAATATGCATAGAAAAGGAAGCCTAGATATCTAGTCCCAGTGGTGCTCATGATAGCACGTCACCGCTCGCACTAAACGTCTTAGGAGCTGGTGGATGCAAGTTGGCACTCCCACCATGTGCCTCTGGTATCCTAGCAGGACATCCGCTAGCCGAGCGTAATTTGGAATCCCTCGAGTGATAGCCTCGAGGTTTTGAATGAGCTCTCCTCGGTCACCACCCTCCTCCTGAGGATCCACTACTACTGTTGAGTGTCTCCTTGCAATAGGGACATACCAGCTGGACGCTCCGGGCCAACATCTGCATATGCATATAAAGGTCATTAGAACAAGCATGTATTAACAAAAAAATCATAAAAACTCAAAATCAAAAACAAGATCATACCAATCTCCTCGTCCCAGTCCTCTCCCTCTGGCAGAGCGAGGTCAGGGTCTCCGGTGAAGTTTGTCCCTGCATACAGATAGTCCTCCACCATAATCAGTTGGCGGCGAAGCCACCCGAAAAACTCGGGTCTGAAAGACATCTGTTGAGCCCCCCCCGGCATCAATGCCACCCATCGAGCCATCCTCGGCTCTCAAGATGCCGAATCAGGAACAAAGGTCCCTTGGCCCTGGAAGCTTGGCACACGTTCTAAGAAGAATGTCACCAAGATGGAGCCGTACTCAATCTGTTGCAGTTTTCCCTGCTTGGCCTTTGTCAGCTGCCTCTTCATATTGGTCGTCACTGCTGACGCCCAATTGAAGACTGTCGGGCTAAGGCACTCTGTCGCCAAGATCAGGTGATTCTTCGTAGCTTCATGGGGCGCCTGTGCCACTGCAGCTCGTGTGATGGTGAACAACAATGCTCTGAGTGTCAGGTCCGGGATAGTGGGGATATCCACTTTCGAGCTGCCCGACCTGTATCTTACCCCTGGGCAATCTAGGGCTTTCACTTCATCCATCTTCTCTCCAGATGGCTTGCTACCAGTTAGTCGAGGCACTGGCCCTCGTCACGATAATCCAGTAAGGAATTAGACATCCGATACGTCTAACTCCAATACTTGGTCCCATATCCGGAACACCTGTTCCTGTACGTCCCATAGGTTGATCAGATACTGCAAGAGCTCTGGCTGAGCTCGTAAATAGGACAGCAGGAAATATTTCTTCAGCCCACAAGCTCTGAGAGCCTCCATGCAGTCCTCATCCGCCAAGGCCAATGTGTCTACTTGGTCATGTTCTCGTTCCTTCCATACGATTACCATTTTCTTGTATTTCCCTGCAAACACAAGCCCAAAACACTGAGTTAGATCCTTGTGTCACTTTAAAATGCAGAGAAATCAGTTTGAATTTGTCAAAAATTGAACAAAAAACCTGCACGGCCATTGGCGCGAGCCCTTAGGGAAAGTTTCCCCATTGGCATGGGTCTATGCCCGAAACCCGCGCCAATGTGCGCAACCCTTATTTTTTAAATCCTCCCTATAGGGGATAAAAAAGCAATTTAAAACAAAATTGAAATGGATAGAAATGGAGTGGGGGAAGAGACCTCTTACCTGAGACTGACGGCACTCCGACTGGTCAACTAGATTTGCCGTAATCGTCGCTTGAAGATTGCACACTAAAAGCCCTAATGTCACTCTCAAAAGGTAAAAGTGAAAAGTAATTTCTTGTTTTTACCATTTTCACCCCTTTTATAACTTTTTGACCCCCAAATAGGTTTTAAAAGTCATTTTATGAATATTTTCATATATATTTGTGTCGAAAATGGATTTTACACTGGTTTCTTGTGCAGCGAAAGGTGTTTGTACAACTTAGGCGACGAAACGAGTTGTATTTTATACTTTTTCGGACTCATTAAATCCACGAAAAATTCATTATGGAGTCATCTTTTTGCTCTTTTTCTGACTCTCTAAAAGTGAAAAGAGTGTTGAGTTGGTCCTCTCGAATCGTTAAATGTGAATGAGAGGCGGTCGTCTTTAAACTCTTTTTCGACCGTGTAAAGATGAAAAGATCACTGTACCCTTTTCATTTCAGGTTCGTTAACGGTTACGAAGCGACGTGGCTTCGATCACTTTTTTACTTTTTCGGATTGAAATCACTATTCATGAAAAGTACTCCTCGATCATAATGGTCAGGCAGTTCTTTCGAGCATTGTTTTATACTTTTTCGAGCTCGAGAGACACAACTTTACGAAAAAGGACACACTTGGAGTTTACTTTTCTGTTGTCTTTTAAAACTCTCTAAACATGAAAAGACACCGATTTCTTCCTTTGTCAGACTCGTTAAAACTTAATGTCATCGGATTCCATCGAAATGACGCCTCCCAAGCATATGCTATCCTCGTCAAGCTTGTCATCCAAAAATAACCGGATTGACCCACTTTTACTAAGCTATCTACCTCATCACGACTGTGAACTTAATATACGTGCTGGGCAACGGTCGTAAATAATCTAGCCACACTTCCAACGTGGAAGTACATCTATTTCCCATGACAGTCTGATTTCATGCCCCGTCGCGAGGCTATTCGCTATATTTAGTGATGGCCTGACTGGATACATTGCTTACTAGCGATGTCAATGCTGGATCTTAGTTATACACTTGTGGTGATCCAGATTGGGTGAATTTGTTCCAACAGTCGGCCTTCTGGATGACTCCAGACCTGGTTGTTGGCATAGTTTGTGTCGCTCTTCCTTCTCTGGCATGGCAGTTCCATCAATTGTGCTACCTTCCTTGGGGATAATCTCTCTCTTCCACCTTTCATGGATACTCCTCTTATTTAAACACTCACCTTCACTATGATCAGCTAGTTGGTAAATTCTTGGATTGAACAGTGTTGTTAGTGATTTTGAGTTTGATAGATAGTTGGTGTGGGTGTGACAAGCATGAGAGTGTTGATAGCTTGTGGAAGGTTGTGAAGTTCCCTTGACTTTATGTAAAACTTATGAGTGAGAGAGAGACTTTGTATGTTGGGGGATCCATCTTCAAAGCGTGAATGCTTGAAGAACATGCTAGCTGGATTCATCTGAGAAGGCTTGCGATGTCAAGACTTTGGTTGTAATCTTTCTTCTTATTTCATTATTAATACAATCAATGATGTTTTCCTATGTCTTGTATGTAATTTACTTGGTAGCTCATGACTTCTTGACTTTGTGAGTAAATAGATCATTGTTGTTTTCTGGTTATGTGCTTTGTTGTATTTCCTTTGCATTATTTCAGGTTGATCACTCATTGAGGAGAAGGAAGCAAAAGCTGGAGTAGCGCAACGGAACTCCATCGACTACCGGTTGAGGTAAGCCTCCAACTATGACTATTTAAGGAAATCTATTGTTGATCTATCCTTGTTTGTGACTAGACCCACTCTAGGGCTAGAGGGGTTACCTCTGTCTGCAGAGGGAACACTTTCCTACATCACAAGGCCCATCACTAATTCTCTATTTGGTGATAATTCTAGTGACGATCTTTTATTGACCCTCACCAACATTATTTTTTCTTACTTTTGGTGACAGTCAAAAAATGTTCTTCATCATTGATGATTCCAATGAGTTTTTGATGAAACTATGTACATGTTACTATATTTTTTTGCAAAAGGTAACGATTTAAGACCATTGCTATGGAGTTCTTTTCATTATGTGTCCAAGACCATAGTGGTTAGAGTGAGTAAATTTGTTAATAAGTAATTAGTGTGTATCATTTCCCTCAAGTCATTAGAATATATCTTTCCTATTAGTCAACACATGATTCATCTCTATTTGGTTTATTATCTAGAAAGTTACCTTTAGATAAATTTCCACTAATGTGCAGAAACTTTATTCTTTAATACATAGCAAGCTCTATCAATTCGATTAATGAGAGAGACCAAGCAATCCTCAACACTCATGGAACACCTTAACATGCTTTGGAACACACTAACATTCCTTGGCACCTCTCATGTCTTGGAACAACTTTGTACACTGAACATATTTGTACCTGGAACATCTTGCCATGAGTAGGATGCCCAAGCACATGTTGGCATGCCCTAGCATAGCATAACGCTCCCCTGGCATGTGTTGGCATGCACTGTAGTCCCTAGCATGCCCTGGAACACCTTGGCATAATATTGCATTGACATACATTAGCACTTAGCACACATTGGAACTTGGCATTTATTGGAACATATTATTAGTGTGTCTAGTATTCCCCTTTTGGAAAAGATAAAGTCCCAACTTATTAACCATATTATGTGTTCATTTCCATACATTTTAACTTGTTTATTCCTTTTGTTACCCTAAAATTCCTTGACGCATATTGGCATACTCTGGCACCTTGTACATCTTAGCATGTCTTAGCACCTTACATGTCTTGGCATGCCTTGGCACTATTTTTCACATGTTAGCACACCCCATAACTTCCTAGCGCACTCTAACACTTCTTTACATGCCTTGATATTCCCTGGGATGCCTTACCCGTGCTTAGCATACCTTGTCACTCCCTGCTTGGCATGACAAATAACACTCATTGACACTCTGTGACACACCCTCATATTCATACACTTCCATGCATTTTGACCTAGTGATCCCTTGTCTTGTCCTAGTACTCCATAAGACTCCTCAACATACATTAGCACTCTCTAGCATAGCTTAGCACTCTTCGACATGCTCTGCCACTTCATAGCATGCATCACACTTCCTGACACACATTGGTGCTTGGCACTTGGCAAGTCTTAACATGTGTTGGCATGCATTGAGATGACTTGGTATGATTTAGAATGGTTTAATATTAAATTTATTTGATATCAATTAGTGGAAAGTAGATGAGAAGCAACGAATGAATATTTGGCTCTTAGAATGCACTGACACTTGGCACTTGCCACCTATTGGAATCTAGTGTTGGTTTGCCTAGCATGCCCCTCATGGAAAAGGTAAATTGATGACTTAGCAACCATATTATGTGTTCATTTCCTTGTAGTTTAACTGGTTCCTCCCTTTTCTTGCGTTGAAAATCCTTGTCATGAATTGTCACACCCTTACACATCTTGGCATGCCTTAACACTTCACACACCTTAGCTTGTTTGAAATGCCTTTGTATTATCTAGCAGATGTTAGCATGCCCTAGGATTCCCTAACACACCTTGCTAGTCATGCCCTCACAAATCGAATTACATTTTTCGATGACTTGGAAACCTTACATTCCCTAGAACACCTTGGCACTCCCTATTTTTCATGCCCTCATAGATGGCCTTACTTTTTTTGTGACTTAGGAGCCTAACCAATTCATTAGGAAAAGAATATTGTGCCCAACCCAAAGTCTCCCTTTCTCTGAAATTTCTTTGTCCATGCCTTATCACAACCTGTTGTAGTGGCTAAAATACCCTCCAAATTTTTTCCTTAGCTTCATTTTGGAGCCTCCCTATTGACCATCCCTAGTAGCATGTCTTGCACTATCAAGTGCATATGCTTCATTTGTTTTTCAGTGGCTTTCCAACCTGTGCATGTCAGTTTGCTTCACTCCCCTCACAGGCTTCCATTCCGTATTTAAACTATTTGCTGGTTGAGAAGCTCCCCCAGAAAATTACGCGATTGTGGAGGGGAACCATCCTTCGTTTCAGTAATTGTGCAAAACTGTTGGGCAGCCTACTGGGCTAACAAATTCTGCAGAACAGTAAGACAGGCTTCCTAGCGAAAACTCCACAATATAGCTCGACACTGTAGCTCAGCCCAAAAATTGCATAATTCTAGAGTACAGTCACCTACTGACCCCAGAAATTGCACAATCCCTTAAGGACAGCTAGCCTAGCTTAGCCCAGAAACCGCACAAATCCCTCTCCCAATCTTGCAGGTTGTTGCATGTGCCTTCAGGTTGACTGATTCCCTCTAGGACCTAGAAAATTTGATTTGCATGCATGGGTTGCTTTTCTCGAAATAGAAAAAAACAACATGAAAAAAGCATCCATAGATTTTAGGGATCTATTTTTAGCAGCTGGAGGTTACATGCAAATATAGTTTTAGAAATTTCCCTCCAAGTGTCGCTTTTTTGTATATTTATGGCATGCACATCATAAGCCTCAAACTTATTTATTTGACACTGCAGAGCTCATTCTTCACATGGATCTTGGATCTCTGACACCCCACAACACATCTAGGAGTCTTCGACACATTCAGCTCAACTATTTCCAAGTTGACTTTACATATCCTTTGCATCATTCCTGTCGCTTTTTGTGTTTTGTCTTGTGTGTGTGCTATTTAATTGATTTATGTGAACGCATGTTGTCATTTGCATGCATGTTAGCCTCTACAAGCATTGTTTCAGTTTTTGTTTTCATCTCACTGTTGTCACATGCATGACACTATTTTCCACTGACAGTCATCAATTCAGCAACCCATTTCACACACATGCATGTTTTCCCATTTTCTGAATCTTGCATTCATTTTTTGCATGCATGATCATTCACTCTTTCTTGCACGCAATTTTTCCATGCATTCAGATCTTCATATGTTTTCAATCGCCTGTCGGTGAGTCTCGACAACCTTTGCTTGAGCTCTGCCTTGTCGAGACAACATTATGCATTTCTGAGAGGGAAGGCTTTGCCTTCCTCCTAGAAAATGCACAAAACTAGCCAAACACTGTCCTCGAGGCTTTATTTGCATAAGTTTGAGAGGTAGTGCTCTACTGGCCCAGAAAATTGCACAAAGTAGTCCCTGGCCCTACATATATTACTAACTGAAATTGTGAATTGCATAATCGCAACACCCAGCAGGTCATCCCAGATTGTGCATTGCACAATTCCCATAATCAACCAGCCTCCTGACAATTCGGACTACCTTTTGCATAGTTCTAGCAGTCTACCTCCTGGCCTCCTGGTGAGAATTGTACAATCCTTGCCATTAGTCTCCTCGATATGTTGTAGGTCAGTCCTGTAGTTTTCTCTGGTTTTCTATCGAAATATTGCTTTCCATACCTATCACCATGTCTCCAAGTATAGAAGGTGTTCATCCATATATTAGAAGTTTAGTTTCAATGTTCTCCAAGAGAGCAGGGTCAAAGGACACCGACGAAAGTGCAACTGGAGATGCAGTTGAGAAAGTGTCTATGAGTTTACCGATTAATGAAGACGCCAAGTTTCATAGAGACAAAGACATCAAGCTCAAATGACAGGATATCGATGATACCTTCTCAGGCACATTCGGTGAAGATCTCAAAGACTACAAGGTCTATGTGAATATCTAGAAGTTTGGCTTGTACCGGATTGCATGTAGGTATCCCAAGTTTCCATGCGTGTACATGATACATTGGATCATCTCGCACAATGATCCTGAGAGGAGGGTGTTAAGAAATGTCAGTAGGATAGAAATTTCTACCTTTAGGGCATAGGACCATTAGCAAATGTACCACTTTCCACACCCAGTGATCATAATGGAGACACCGTTCAGTAGACCCAACAGAAGTGAAAACTGCAGGGATATCTTAAAGAGGTGGGTGAAGGAGCCATCCAAGTTTAGGATGAGACCTAGCCAAGTTTATAAAAAGAAGATACTGCAGAAGGCATATTAGTACTTGGTCATCTTTGCATGCCACTTATACGGCCAAGAGAACATGGAGACCTTCCCACAGAGTTGGGTTATCGTGTTGGACCAACTGGCCAGTGAAGGAAAACCATGCAACTAGTTCGACATGTTGGTTCACAAGCTGAAGGAATTGGGGATAGGAGCCTGACAGCCTCCCAAAGGTCAGAAAATATAAATATACATGTCGCCATACATTCTGGATGCAATCTGTGCCCGTCAAAATTTCCTAGGCTTGAGGTGGGCATGAACATCAGAAAAACCTCTATACACACTTATTGCAAACTTTTTTCTGAATGCAGCTTCCACGGAGTCATCACACAATTGTCAGAACATTTTTTCACCCTAGTGTACAAGATGATATTTGAGCAGGATCCACCTTGCATGTCGAAGGCAACAATGGAGGCAATGATCGACATATCATATTGGTATACCTCACCATCTGGCACCTCCATATGGATCTACAGCATGGAGAAGCCTTTGCATGTTTTAGCGAAGTTTGCCATGGACAAGCTTGTCATGGAAGAATTTTTGTACCACATCTTGGTAAGACTGTCAACAAGACTTCATCGGAAGAAGAAGGAAGCTTGGCCCACTCTTCTATTAGAGATCGGGTTTTACGAGATATGGAATCTCAAGCATGCTAATGCCAAGACAAAATAATTCAAAATATTTATTTTTGGCACAAGAAGCTTCAATCCATATGAACTACATTGCTTTGTAAAGGATCACTGTGTGAGAGTGAAATTCCCTTGGATCCACAAGACGTGTCATTGGGCTAAGGAAGACCCATGGAGATACTTCAAAATCTTCTTCAGGCCCAATGAGCCTATCGACATAGTTGTGGAATGGTTAGCAAAGCAGCATCTAGGAGAGCACCAGCATCAGAAACAACAAAGGGTAACATACTTACGCGTGACAAAGGCAAGAGAAATATTGTTGATGGCAAAAAGATAGAAAAAAGGTGCAAGTTTAGAGTAGATCCAATTGTGGAGAAATAAACTTTGGAGATAGAGGCAAAGAGGTGATAGCACGACAAGAGGAGCGCGCAAAGGTAGAGAGATAAGTAGAGGATGGAGGAAACAATGAAGGAGTTGCAAGAGTTGAAGCAGCAACTCGAGGAAGAACAAGAGTTGTGAAGACATGAGAAGGAAGCATAGCAAGGATAGAAACAACAAGAGGAAGAACATGCAAAAATTGATAAAACTACGCCCATATAGGTGGTAGCCCCATCTGAGTAGCTGGCGGAAAGCAGATAGTGTGAGAAATCACAAGATAAGGACTCCGCTCAAGAGATTTAACAGATACTTGAGCAGATGAATATGGAGATGGAGTAGCTAGAGTTAGAATAGGACATCGACCTCATGCCTTACAACTAAGACGTTGACCCACTGGCTTCACCAGATCCAAAAACAGAGAAAGTCCTAAGCAATTATGGAGATACTGAGATCCTTGAAGACAATCTGGAAACAGATATGCACAACATATCATTCCATGAATCGCAACATATATGTGTGCATTCACACAGAGTGACTACTCTAGATGTCCACACATATCCTACTTTTTTTGAATAATGAGTGATCATATATGATGTGTGCAATCATCTAGCAGCATTGGTTGATACCACCAGAGAATATGTCAAAGCCACTAGCTCGAGTGTTCTCTTCTTGATAGTAGAGAACAAGTGGATGGCTAAGGATTTACATATGAACAATCAGGGAGGAGAATAGATTACAACATATTTGAAAGAATAATTGAAGAAGGTGATATTGGATGAAGTATCATCCCTTGAGACAGTCATGCGGACATTGTATTCTAGTTTTGGTACCATGCCTAAGGCACTTGTCTATCTCAATGGTTGTAAACAATGTTGTGCTAGGAGAGCATGTATCTTGTCAAATATGCATACTATTGTTGACCGCATGCAAACATGGACAATGAGATACAAGGGAACCTCACTACACTTGCCCAAGTTGACGAAGCCCAAGGTGGTAGAGTTGAAGGCATGCATCCAGAGTCAAATCTAGATATACGAGGAACTCTTGCAGCTCATCATGAGTTTGCGGGTTTCCCACGTATGGGTCTTCAGAAGCATGGATGTTGTTGTATGTGTGCAAGTGATCCCATCTATTGGGACACTCATTAAGGAAAAGAAAAAGAATTAAGTCTGACAAGCAACGGACACATACTTCGACGAGTTGATGTGCATAGCCACCAGTACAGACTTGGCGATCAGCACAGACACTATTCATCAGTATGTCGCTGGTCCGGCTGCACTTAAGACGATGATGCACATGTTATCAGATGAGTTGGACAGATGAGCCAAATCAGTGTACCTGGATGTGACAGAGGCAAGAGTTCATTTCTAGAAAGATGTCATGATAGAGTACATAGACACCATCATGGACTACCAAGCTTGGCATCTGTTTGCCACCATCGACCATCATGAGGATGTTGAAGAGTTGGTATTCCCATAGTTGTCCAAGTATTAGTGATGTATTGCATCACTTGCTCAAGCCTATTTTGTCTCACATGGGTATATTTCCATATTGTATGTAACATCTTGTAAATTCGAAGTCCAACTGTCGATAGTTGAATGTAACAACCATAGTGTAGTTAAAGAGTCATGAGGGTAGGTGAGCAGTCACAAAGGGGAATGTCAAAGGTCACCCTACCCTTTGCTATTTATACAACATCATAACTCATTGTAGAGGCTTTCGGGGATCCAAGCTTCCAATAGGAGTATCTTAGAGAAATCTTGGAGTGTATTGTAATGAGCCTTGAATTCTCCATAGTGCATAGCTAGTACATCTCTTTGGAGGAGCAGGTGGCAGTGATTGTAACATTCTGTTATTAGGACTAGTGGTTGGTCATGGTTGTACTATATTATTGGAACTTTCACTTCCTAATATAACAGATCCAACACATTTTATGCATACGTTATTATTGTATTTTAGTTATCTTGGTTTCTCTAATGATATATGTATCTGTTTTCTCATGCATGTATGTATAGAATATTTCTTTATATGTATGTATGAATCTTATTGAGATGTGATGTTGGTTTAACCATTACTTTGGAATGTTAGTTCACTTGCCTTCCATTTTATGATGCATATTTGCTCATGTCTTCCCTTCCAAGCCACATGTTTCCACAGGTTTCCAAGGGGCGCACTCACCACACTTTCCATGTGTTAGAACCTTTCATGCACCTTCCTTGGCTTGTTGTGCATGTCACACCCTTGCTACCAACAAGGATATCTTACTTACCTCTATGCACAATCACTGTCAAGGTGATACCATATGATCCACTGTTCAGAATCCTACACCAAATGCTTTGAGGTTTAGTTTGGACTTCTTGCCATGGAGATACTGTGAAATGTTGGTGGGTCCAGCACCATCAACATTTTTGGCACTAGAAGGAGGGCCAGATGACAATCTATGTCCTCTCATCTTCTTTCGAATATTCACACATCTATCATGGATACTGTCAAACTCATCCCTCTAGATGTTTTTCATATGCCGAACCTCTCGACATCACGAGGGAGCTTTTTTATCTCTTGCCAAAATTCACATATGATGGTGAAGGCGAAGTGGCCTGGCCTGAGTAATTACAAGACTTATATGCATTTTTTGATGATGTAGATGACTTCTCTAATGAAGCGGCCAACCTGTTGCTTACATACACACTTCACAAATCCCCACAATGATGGTGCTGAAGTCTACCACCTGGCATCATGCACTCACTTGAGTAGTTTTTTTGTCTCAATGAATCTACTTTCCATCATTTTGATCTAGAACCTCTTGAAAAAAAATTGTTAAAACAACAGAAGGCTCCTCAAGAATCACCTCGGATTTTTGGGACCGCTTCCACGTGTTTCACTTTGAAGCCTCAAAAAGTTAGTTGAAGTTCTAGTATTTCATGGACAAATTTGAATATTGTCTTACCAAATCTGTCAATCCCTAGAAGAAGTTCAATCTTCTGCCCCATTTAGCATACTTCAGTGATGGAGCTGCGCAATAACAGATGGACACAGTCACTGTCACAAGTGACTATCTGTCGTCCCCTCATCAAATGGATCCACCATCATAGAGTTATGTGGGAGAACATGTACACACGTCTGTTCAACTCTCACATCCTCCCAACATCACTTGTCTCAATTTTCATGTAGATCTGGTTGTGAAGCCCATGGGTTGTCACATGCATTTGTTACCTCAACCTCTATCTTTCTATTCTTTTGATCCTCTAGAGTGTACTATCTTGTTTTCTTCCATTCCAAACTGTACACCTGTTGTGAACGAGGATCAAGCTATCAACTGAGTTAGTGTTGTGCAACCAACCTGCAGTATCATTCATGAAGAGTATGACTAGAAGCTTGAGAATCAACCCGCAACAAAGGATGATTCCCTGTTACCTGTGCCCCCTCCATTTTTTGCTGACATCTTTGGTGTTTCTTCCATCCCTAATTTTGCATGTGTATCCTCATCTATGAATGCACCCATTTTTGATAATTCATAGAACACACCAGATGTAAGTCCATCATCCAAAAACAGAGAGGAAAAATCATTATTTGAAAATTCACTTGATTTTTCATCTACCTTTTTCGGAAACACAAAGGGTGAATTTTTTCGCTTCTCATCTACCCCTCTGTTTGACTCATTAGATCATGAGGATGTCAATGAAATCATTGATTTTGTTGATTGTAGCTATCATGATCTATTTACCCTTGTATTCAATCACAATTATGATTCTATTAGAGTTGAGTTTTCAAAGTCACCTATTTATGATGATCTATTTCTCGATGAAGTTGAAACCCTAGAGACTGTTGAGGCACTTCAGCCTGAGATGATGGTTAAGTTAGGTCCTCGTTGTCATGAGGTTGGTTTCACTTATGATCAAGAAATTGTTGAAACAACCGAGTCTCCTCATCACTCATATGTATGCATTGAAGATCAATCTCAGACATAGATTATGCTTCCTCCACTTGGATTACATGATCCCATAACTAATGCATTGGAGGAGTCTTACACATCAAGCACATGTGTGCGACGCAATTTGTCTTTGTTTCTTTTGTTTGCTTGCATATCACAGTCAAGAGTATTTGTATGCTTAACATCTACATGTATTGTCACACAGCATCATGGTAAGTCCATAAATTTCATGTCATGCACTTGCACTCACTTATGTTCTGTGGATGCATTTAAACTCGAAGTGTGTTTGTCTTCATTGTTATATCTTTCATGATTGCTAGTTCACACAACTGCTTTGCTCATGAAACATGCCTTCACCAACATGGGTTGACCAATGCGTCGGTGGCTGCGTTGGAAGTATCACTTCACGTGAGCAGACCCATGCACTGTTAGCTTAGGAGTAGGAGTAGTGTTTGCTTTTGGTTTGTTTTCTTATTACTTTGTCAGTTTTCTTGATTGTTTTCTTACTCACTTGACTTACACATTTACTTCTACTTTTTCTTTATTTTGTTGTTTGTTTGCGTATTTATGTTCGTAGGTTAGTTTCACATGAAACTGATTGTGTCTCTTGAAACAAGTTAGGTAAAGTACAAGAGGACTTGTGCAGTTATAAATACTTGGTTATCTGTCATCCTGCCTCTATATGAAGAACTTGTTGTCTTCATTCCATGACAGATAAATGGGAAATATGTTATGTTCACAGTGAAGCTTAGTTAAAACACAATGCTTGCATGCCACCTAGTATCACCTACTCTAGTCAGTTGTTTTTGGGTTAATCCTTGTCAGCTCAATCATGTAGAGTAATGTAAGGAGGAAAACCTTAACAAGCACGTCAGAGGTATATACAAACTACTTATCTGAAGGAACAACCTCTTCTACTCTCAATAAGTCTAGATCCCTCTCCCACCTTGGAAATGAATAAGTGTTATGCACAGTTATGAAAATGAAAATGTAAAAAAAAAAAAAAATCCAAAAAAATGGAAATGAATAAGGCCAAAGAAGAGAAAGGCTTCCTGCAAAGGTAGATGATGCAAGTGAATCCACTAAGGTACTGACCAGGTTCTCTCGCAATGGAGTGATGCTTGTCTTCCTGCATGACTCTGTCGAGGTACTGTCCAGGCCTGTTGGCAGCCGAGAAACACCAGAGATGAAACTAAAACTCTGACGACCATATGGCTTGTGCACTAATATACCCTTCATCCCTAATTTAAACAACTATGTTGGCTTGGCTTGGAATGTGTGCCGACTGACCAAGAGCTTGGCAGATGCTACATCTTACAATCAAGCAAGCTTGGAAACTAAGATGAACAAAGAACTGAACAATACTTCCGAAGGTGTTAGACTTTCTTTTCATGGAAAAGGTCCATTCAGAGAGCTAGAGTTCTACCAGTGTGTTACCAAGTGTTGTAGTGGCTACAACACCTTCCAAAATTTTACCTTAGCTTCATTTTGGAACCTCCCTACCGACCATCCTTAGCAACATGTCTTGCACTGTCAAGTACATAGGCTTCATTTCTTTTTTAGTGGCTTGCTAGCTTGTGCATGTTAGTTTTCTCACTCCCTTGATAGGCTGCCATTTCGAACTTAATCTATTTTTTTGCTGAGTATCTTCCCCAAAAAATTGCACAATTTTGGAGGGGAACCAACCTTCCCTCCATAAATTGCACAAAACTGTTGGGATCTGAAATTGCGCAGAATAGTCAAAGAGGCTTCCAAGAGAAAACTGTGCAATCTTTTCCAGCACTGTAGTTTAGCCCAGAAATTACGCAATTGTAGAGAGCAGTCACCTACTGACCCCAGAAATTGTGCAATCCCTCAGGGCCAACTAGCCCATCTCAACCCAAAAACTACTTAAATCCCTCTCCTAGTCTTGCAAGCTATTGCATGTGCCTTCAGGTTGACTGATTCCCTCTGAGACCAAGAAAACTTGATTTGCATGCATGGGATGCTTTTCCTGAAATAGAAAAAAGAAACATGCAAAAATGATCCTTAAATTTTAGGGATTTATTTTTAGCAGCTAGACGTTACATGCAAAGATCATTTTAGAAATTTCCCTACAAGTTTCTCTTTTTCCTACATTTGTGGCATGCATGTCAGAAGCCTTAAAATTATTTATTCGATGTTGGAGAGCTCATTCTTCACATTGATCATGGAGCTCTGACATCCCACAACACATCTAGGAGTCTTCGGCACATTCAACTCAAATATTTCTAGGTAAGTCCACTTTATATGTCTTGCAGCATTTCTGTCACTTTTTGTATTTTGGCTCGTGTAAGTGTTGTCTTCTTGACTTCTGTCAGTTCTTTTTTTCATTTACATGCATGTTAAGATGTACAAGCATTGTTTCATTTTTTTATTGCATCTTACTGTTGTCACATGCATGCCATTGTTTTGAACTAACAGTCGTTGATTCAGCAATCGTTTCACACGTATGCATGTTTTCCCATTTTATGAATATTGCATTCATTATTTGCATGCATGATCATTCACTCTTACTTACACTAAGTTTCAGCATGCATTCAAATCTTCATATGCTTTCAGTTGTCGGCAGGTCTTGGCAACCTTGGCTTGGGCCCTTCCTTGCCTAGACAACATTGCGCATTTCTGAGAGGGATGGCTCTGCCTTCCTCCCAGAAAATGCACAAAACTAGCTAGACACTATCATCTAGGCTTGCTTTCCACAATGTTGAGAGGCAGTGCTCTATTGGCCCATAAAATTATGCAATGCAGTCCCTGGGTTTGCATGCCTTTCTGACAGAAATTATGCATTGTGGAATCTCAGCAGCCAGCAAGTTAGCCTGTATTTCCCATTGCACAATTCCAGCAATCAACCAGCCTCCTATTAGTCTAGACTTCCTTTTGCACAGTTTTAGAAGTTAGTCTCCCAGCCTCTCAGTGAAAGTTGCACAATCCCCTCCATTAGTCTCTCGGCTATGTTGTAGGTCAGTCCTCTAGTCTGCTTTGGTTTTCAACTAATGGATTTCTTTCCATGCATGTCAACATGTCTCTAGATATAGAATGTGCTTTTCTGTCTCTCAGCAGTTTAGGTTCAATGGCCTCTAAGAGACCATGGTCAAAGGACACTGACAGAAGCACAACTGGAGATGCAATTGAGTAAGTGTCTATGAGTTTATTAATTTACGATGAAACTAAGTTCCTCGTGGACAAAAAAATCAAGTTGAAATGGCAGGATATCAATGATACGTTCTCAACAACATTTGGGAAAGATCTTGAAAACTGAAAGGTCTATGTGACTATCCAAAAGTCTGACTTGTAAGGGATTGCATGAAGGTATCCTACATTTCCATGCACAAACATGATACATTGGATCATCTCACACACTAATCCCAAGACAATGGTGTTAAGCAGTGACAGCGGGAGAGATATTGCTACCTTTAGTGATCCAAAATGGATCCAGTTTTGCCTCCAGATCAAAATCTACAAATGTAGATGAAAGTGGGATCAAATTGAAGTGCTCATTGACACAATCCAATGATGTGAACGATGTGTAAATATGAGTCTGGATGGAGAGATTAGTGCCAGTCAAATTTTATGGAGAATTAGGGAAAAAAGTATAAAAAAGTCAACGGTCAATGGTCAACCAAGTCAATGCCTACGTCAGCAGGGACACATGTCACCCTGGGAATGAGTAACGGGTCTTGGATGATGTCAGCAGAGGAGGTAATGTGGCAGATTGTGATTGGTTTATATGGGCCAATCCACTGCTGACACATGGCAGCCCGGATTCTGTAATACCTTTTTCATTAATGGATCAAGTGGTATCAGAGCTCAAAGGTTTTTAAGGTTTGACAAGTTTGTGTGAATATTTGAATGCTTACTAGGTTGAAGCTTGAACAAAGTGAAGGTGAACTTTTTGAGGTGAATCCAGAGATTGAAAGGGTATTTTCACAAAGAAGGGTGGTAGATGAAACTTCACTTGGGTCAGAATCTCAATTCTTGGATAGTTTCATGATGATACGTGCAATGGTGGAAGAGATGTATCGCGAGTTTAAGAAGAACAAAGATGAAGGCACTTCCTCACCTAAATATCAAGAAGATAAGGGAAAGGGAGGAATGCTTCCTCCACCATCTCCTCCATCATCACCATCATTGTCATCACCATCCTATTCTTTTCATAAATCTAGTCCTTCTAATAAGAAAAAGAAGAAATCCTCCTTGATCAAATTAGATGTAAAATTTGATTTTTCCAATTTATGATGGATAACTTAACGCTGAAAATATTGATAATTGGATAAGATAAATTGAAGTGTAATAGAAATTTGTTTCAGAAAGGAAGAAGATCCAGCTTGCTAGCCTTTGACTTAGAGGAACAACACTTGTATGGTGGGAAGGAAAGATATAAGAAAATCTCCAAAAGCATGGTAAAATCATTCCAACTTGGAATGAATTTGTTTATGCTATTTAAAACAAAAAAATTATCCTTTGGCTTATATGCAACAAGTAATGATGAGTTCGCAAACACTATGTCAATTAAAAGGTCAAACTGTTCAAAGTTATACTCAGGAATTCCATAAGAGAGCTTTAACATTAGGCATATCATTGGAATCACTAGAGACATTGTTGAAATATATAGGTGGTTTTCATAGTTCTTTGAGGCATACCATACTTACGTTTAATCCAACTAGCTTAGATGATGTATCGGTTCAAGCAACTCATCTAGAAGCTAGAGGAAAAAATGTAACTCAAGATGTTGGAAAAAATCATCCAAACTATTGAAAGCAAGAATAAAGACAAGAAGAAACTTAAATGGAAGGAGAAGAAAACAAACACTGTGAAGAAAGATAAACCTTCATTCATTCATTGTAAGAAGGAAGGACATGATAAGGCACATTGCTAGTCATTGCATATGGAATTGAAGCCTAAGAAGTTTGGGAGTAAAGAGTGGAAGAATGTTGTTGCTATTCAAAAAGACTTTGAATCAGATTCAGGTGATGAGACAACAATTACGACTAAAGGTATAAAAGGTAAAGATTCTAAAGCATCTACAAGTACTTCTGCGAATTCTGTTGATAATGATAATGATGAGAGGAAAAGAAATGAGCTATTTCACATTAGAGTCATTTCCAAGCATACTAAATTTGATACTTTATTTGATAGTGGTCATAAGTTAATTTGATTTCTGAAGCAATTGTAAAGAAGTTGGGTCTAGAAACAAAACCTCATAAAAATCTATATCCATTAGGTTGGGTGTGTGATAATACTAAGCTACAAGTGAGGAAACAATGTAAACTTTGTTTTTCTATTGGGTCAAAGTTTGTAGATAAGTTTGAGTTAGAAATAGTCCCATTGGACATATGTGGAATTGTATTAGGAAGTCCATACTTGTAAGATAGAAATGCTATCTTCTATTGAAGTGAAAATAAGTATCAACTCACTAAGAATGGAATTGAATATGTTGTAAGGGCTCATAAACTCAAAGATAAGTTCTCTCTCATACATTTAGGATAGATGAAAAGAATTGTAAATTCAAGTAATTTTTTTTTACTTATGATTGTAAAAGCAAAAGATGTTGATAAATCCGATGCCTTCTAAGGTTGTAATCCTAAACAGAAAGAAAATCTAGTTAAATTTGTTTTTGGTTATGATATTATGTTTCAAGAGCCTAAAGGGCTTCCACCCAAGTGAGAGATAGAACATGAGATTTATTTGCAGCAAGATGTTGCACTACCTAAAATTGGAATGTAGACGTTATCAACTCGAGAGAATGTAGAGATAAAGAAGTAGGTACAGGAGTTGCTCGCTCAAGCATTTATTCGACCAAGCATAGAACCATGCAGATCACCTATTGTGATAGTGTGAAAGAAAGATGGTTTGTGGAGAATGTGCATATATTTTAAAGCATTAAATAAAATCACAATAAAGAATCATTATCCTCTTCCTTATATTGATGATTTGTTAGATCAGTTAAAAGATGCAGTTTACTTCTCTAAATTCGACTTGCGAAGTGGCTACCATCAGATCAAAGTTGTAGAACAGGATATATGGAAGACTGCTTTCAAAACAAAGCAAGGACTCTATGAATGGATGGTTATGCCTTTTGGCTTAACTAATGCTCCAGCTACATTCATGTGAGTCATGAATGATGTATTTAGGCCATTCATTGATGATTTTGTAATAGTCTATTTAGATGTTATTCTTGTTTTCATTAGAACATGGGATAAACATGTAAAGCATGTAAAGTAGATTTTAGATGTTTTCAAAAGAGAAAATCTCTATGTAAAATTGTCAAAATGTGAATTTTGCAGAACATTTTTGAATTCTTTGGGTTATATTGTAGGGGGTGGTGAATTGAAGATAGATCCCTCTAGGGTTGAAGTCATTGTAAATTTTCCTAAGCTCAATACTGCTACAGAAGTTAGAATTTTCTTATGGGAAGCACAATATTGGAGAAAGTTTATTGCTAACTTCTCTTTGATTGCAGCTCCTTTACATGCTTTGACAAGTGTGAAGCAGGTGTTTTAGTGGGGAGGCAAACAACAGAAATCCTTTGACACATCGAAATAAAGGATCAATACTGCACCAGTACTAGCACTAACAGATCTTCAACATCCATTTGAGATTGAGACAGATGCAAGTGAATATGCAATGGGGGCAGTTTTGATGCAGCACAAAACGCCTATATGATTTCATTCTGAGACATTCACATCAACAGTAGTTAACTATCCTATGTATGATAAATAATTATATGCATTTGTTCGGAGTGTTAAAAAGTGGAAACATTACATACTGGGTAAAGAAAGAATTATACACACAAATAATAAACCACTTCAATATTTACACTCATATACTAAATTGCAACAATCAAGACACTATCGGTGGATGGGTTTTCTATAACAATTTCATCTTGTTATCAGATATAAGAAGGGCATACCTTAAAAGGTTGCAGACATGTTATCAATACCAATTATAAATGCATCCACAATACTTAAGCATAATTTAGTAATTCATGAAAGTTACATTGAACAATATGCTCAAGACACAGATTTTAAGGATGTATATGCAACTTTAAGTCATGGAAAGTGGGTAGAAGAATTGGATTATTTCATAAAGGAAAAAACCTTATATTATTTGGGAAAGTTATGCATTCCATAAACTGAAAGAGTTAATATAATTCGAGAAGCACATACTTCTCTTATATCAGTTCATTTTGGTGTAAGTAAAATAGTTGCACAATTACAAAGATTCTACTATTGGCCACGATTGAATGAGACAATTTCTAGATATATTAAAGGATGTACTATGTGTGCTACAAGCAAGCTAAGTAATGGAAAATTAGACTTTTATAATCCACTTCCAATTCCTTCTCATCCTTGGGAAAGTGTTTCCATGGTTTGTTGGGGGATTGCCAAAGTCTAGAAAGAGTCATGATTATTTGTATGTAGTTTTGGATAGGTTCAATAAGATGTGTATTTTGACACCATGTAATAAACAGGTCTCAACTGAGCAAACTGAAAAATTGTTCTTTCAAAATGTATGGGTTCATTTTGGGTTACCCATTTCTATTGTATCTGATCAAGATTCTCGATTTGTCGGGAAATTTTGGTCAAGTCTATGGGAGTTAATGGACACAAAGTTAAAGACGAGTACGACATTTCATCCACAAATAGATGGTCAGATAGAAGTGTTCAACAGGGCAGTGATATAGTTGCTTCGAGGACATTGCAGCAAGCATCCTAAAATTTGGGATGAGCATTTTTGTTATGTGTAGCATGCTTACAACTATGCAAAACATTCTTCTACTCAAAGATCTCCTTTTGAGAATTGTTTTGGTTTTATACCAAAGTCTCCCTTGGATTTTTTCTTTGGTAAAGACATAGCAATTGATGGACACAATGATGTGGACAAAGCAACCAAGTTCATTGAAAAAATATAGGAAATTCACCAAGGAGTACAGGAATAGCTAAAAAGAATCCAAGAAAAGTATAAAGTGCAGCATGACAAGCATTGAGTTGAGCATAGTTTTCAAGTAGGTGATCAAGTCTAGTTGTACATCAACGAAGAATGATTGCAAGGGGAAGGTAAAAATTTGAAACCAATTAGATATGGTCCTTTCAAAATACTTTACAAAATTGGTGAAAATTCTTTTTGCCTAGATCTACCAGCTTATATGCAAATATACTCCATCGTAAATGTTGAAAACTTGCGATTGTATGAGCCTTCATTGATTGAATATCCCGAAGAGCAAAGTTAGCTACCTTCCATTGAAGGTCTTTTGCCTAAGTATCTCAATGAGCTATAGGAGGATACAGTTCTTGAAAGGAGGATAAGGGAAACACAATGGGGAAATGTTGATTATCTTTGAGTTGGACTCAAAGATACAAATCCAAGTAAAGCATGATGGATAGAGATTGGAAAAATGAAGGAACTTTATCCTCAATTACTCGATAGCTAAAACCAACTTTTGGTGGTCCAAAAGATTCTAGTGGGGAGGAGTGATAAAAAATGGATCCAGTTTTTCCTCTAGATCAAAATATTCAAATACAGATGAAAGTAGGATCAAGTCAAAGCGCTCATTGACACAATTCTAACGGTGTGAACGGTGTGTAAATCTGAGCCCAGATGGAGATGTTAGAGCCAGTCAAAGTTTATGGAGAATTAGCGCAAAAAATAAAAGAAAGGTCAATGGTCAACGGTCAACCAGGTCAATGCCTACGTAAACAGTGATACATGTCACCCCGGGAATGAGCCATGGGTCCTAGATGATGTTAGAAGAGGAGGTGACAAGGCAGATTGTGATTGGTTAATATGGGCCAATCCGGTGCTGACACGCCACTGCTTGGATTTTTCCCAATGTGGCCTTATTTCCAAAATTTTGGGGATTAGGGAGGATCGAACCCCTAACCTCCCAGAATGGCTAAGTCTTTGCTAGAACTATCTCACCAATTGGGTTACTGTAGGTCTTGTTAGCAGATGTGATAAGTTTATATTTATTGTGTATTGGGATTGGGTTTCCAGAAAAAGGTCAAACGGTCGGGGTCAACCCCACGAATACCACCCCTTTGGATTTATCGTTATGATATAGTTCGCAAACATATTGTAATATCCCACATTCAACATAAATCACAACAACACATGGTATATCATACCATATGATTAATGTATCAACCAATGGAGCCAACACCTAATACATCACATATATGTTGTAACAACACAACAAACAATGAAATGGTTAGGTGGGGGTTTTGAACCCTCGACCCACCAAAACCATATATATGCAACGACTTCAATGCATTCCAATAACCAAGATATCATATGTTCAAGCTTGAAAAAAAAGCCGAACAACATTTTTATTAAACAATTGTTGGTGCCGAACTGGCCATACCACCAACATGCATATTGGGGCAGTTTTGAGTAGGCTGAGGTGGTTTTTGTCAGCAGAGAGTGGTTTTAAAAGGGAAGAGGTGGTTTTGGATCATTCCAAGGGGTCTAGAGGTCACAGTAGCAAAATATGGTAAATTTTATACTTATTTGACTCGAAATTTTGAGCTGAATGCAATGGTGAGGTCCATTTTATCATTTGAGTCTTTGTTTTTGATCTCATACCTGTAATATCATTTTGAAGACAAAATAAAAAGATCAACACTGGAAGTTGAAGGACCAGGAGACATAGCCATGAATTCTAGTGAGCTCCTTTATTAAATTTTTTTGTGTTGATGTGTTTGAATGTGTTTTCAATTTACTTATGTGTTTATGTTATTTGCAACTTTTTTGATCCATTGCACTAAGTAACATAAACACCTTCACATAAAGTCTGTAAGACCTTTTTCATTGATGGATCATTCAGAGCACAGGACTATCAGTAGATGTACCACTTGCTATAGCCAGTGATCATAATGGAGACACCCTTCAACAAACCTAATAGCAGTGAAAATTCCAGGGATATCTTGAAGAGATGGGTGAATAAGCAAGCCAAGTTGAGGATGACACCCAACTAGGTTTACAAGATGAAGATATTACAGAACGAATATTAGTACTTGGTCATCTTTTCATGCTACTTATATGGCTAAGAGAACATGGATACATGTTATACAACAAATTGACCTCCTCATCAACTCAGAGGGGAAAGACATGATGACTGAAGCAAAGACCACAATTACAGGCCTTGATTCCACACTAACGCTAGTTGTACACTAACAACCTGTTTTATAAATATTGTCACCAAGCCTAAGGGTGCATTAGTGATGCTACTAACTCAAGTTACTAGTCAGGGGACAATGTTAGTGAAACTTGGTGAAGTTCCAACGGTCAAAGGAACGAATTGTCTCATAAATATCTAGATATTTGTTCCTAAAATTACTCAAGAAAAGCAAGGAAACATCCAAAATCAACCTATTTGGAGAATTTATAATCTGAAAGAAGGGGGAAAATGGGAAAGAGTTGAAAAGCATGGCAAGTTCATTGCTTTGCCCTAGTGAACTCAAGGAGGAACTTGGCAACCCTATCTCAATTGCTACATAAGCAAATTTAGGGCCATTGTGAAAAGGGATTAGAGCATTTGAAAGGATAACATACTTGAGTGTTTAACATTGACTCATATCATAAGAAGTGAGAAAGAAGGGAGAGAGAGAGAAGCTAGAGGGGTAAAGGAAGGCTGGTACAAGAGATGGTTGTAATCACTCTTCCAACATTAGTATAGAACTGCAGTTGTACTGTCTACTCGTGGTGTTGATATTGTCATTCATTTAGTTGTTTGTTTAATGCCTATTAGCATGAGTAGCTTAGTTGTATGCAATTATATGTTCTTTTATATATTCATGTATTAGTTATCAGAGTTGTATCTTGTGATTAAACTTGTCTCTTCTATGTACATGACTTGATTTAGAGCCGGCTTTGAGGGAGTTCCACTTGGCTGCATTGTGATCTCCAAACAAACCTACATGGAGCCTTGAGGTAATCTACTTCTAATGGTTTGATAGTTAGTTATTGTCTATGAACATGCATGCAACTTTGTGCAGTTGCAAATAATCTTACAATCTACTGAAGGTCCTGGGAAGACCTTTGAGGATATCTACATTTTGCATACACCATGCATTTTATCCTGTAGCAGAATTGGCGACTCCCCTGGGGAGTATACATCTAGTTCCTTGCTTACCTAGACTCTTCTCGGTTCTATCCTTCTTGTAAGAGCTCCCTATACTTCTAAAATCCCTTTTTGACCCACCAAAAATCTTGTTGCATCTTGCCTATAAGTATTCATCTCTGAATCTGATCTTGAAATCCTTTTATTTGACTGATTTCCCACACTAACAGAGGTTAGCAGGCTAGATAGAGCTTTATAAAGCACTATGTCTATTCACAGGGAGCATTAATGGACCTATTAACTCTCTATAGCCACTACTATAAAGTGTTAGTCTCCCAATACCTTGATTTTTGGTTGTGTCTAGAAGCCAAAAGGGATAGGAAGCCTTCTCATGGACTAAAAGAGGATCTGTAACTGCATTTTACTAGTAAAATAGGTGTCCTAGAAATTTATTTTTTGGGAAAACAAAATTCTTTTTCTTTCTTAAAAGCATTTTTTACGAAAGAAGGACTCACATTTTTATTCATCCTTCTGTTTAGCTGGTTAAAAGCTACTCTATTTTGGTTTCAAGTAGTTGTTAAGAAACATTGGAGGGAAGTCTTTTCGTTATGCATATGTTAAATGACTAAGATGCATGGAATGAATATGAATATGTGGAAAATATGAATATGTAGAATACAACTTGTTTTCATTGAATTGAAAATTTTTCAAAGCATTGTTTTGTGCATGATTTATCGAGTCAGAGTCTCATCACATTTCATACGTCAACTCCCCTACCAAAGACAATAATCAAGTACATATAAAATTTACCTAAAAT
>APFE030505369.1:284656-421117 GCA_000404065.3 Pinus taeda
GTTTCATCTCCGGTGATAGGTGCTTATCAGATAGGGAAACTTCCCTCTATTTGCTTATTGATCCATTTAGTGTTTTTTTACTATTATTAGGCACCCGTCTGTTATCATTTTGAGACTTTAACAAATATCATGATAAAATTTATTGATCAAAATTAATGGTCACTGTGGCTACATCTAGCCCTCATTGTCAATCTAAACAATTGCTAGGACTTCCTCCACTCATTCTGGAAGATCCGCCAAGCTCTAGTGAACCAGATTCCCCATCTTTGGGGAATCAGTCTCCCAGATCTCACTCAGGATCTGTTTGGACAATCGACGATTCAAGTTTGTTTGAGAATTTCTTTACCAAAGTATTCCTTCCTCCCTTCAACCCTCTGCTTACAAATTCGTCCGACCCAATCTTGGATCTTGCGGTACCTGTACTTCTTTCTTCAGTAGTTGGAACATTTCCATCTATCCCGTTGACGACTAACAAGTTGTGGGACTTTAGGGACACTTTTGGTCCTTCACCACTTCCCCAGTTGACAGTCACCACAACACCGGTAATGGTGAACCTCGCTATCCCATTTGTCCAAGGTACAACCACTCACATGACACCCTCTATGAGCAGGACCTAGCCGATGTCAGGTTCCACTCCTTTCGTGTCAAACTACATACCTTCGACAGGTGCTACATACAACACTCCCTATAATAGTCAATGTGGCAATATGGGCATAATTCCTGTCTACCAACAACATGGTCGGCAACCATTGTATAGTTCAAACCCTCAGATCCATATACCCTGGGGGGTTCCCACTATGCACATGCTGGTAGGGAACGTAACAATTCCCCCTCCATTCTCAAGCATGCATGGTCAGTCACTAATTGACGTGAGGATTCCCTTTATTAATCAAGGACAAATGGTTAGTTCTGTGTCAGGGGGAATCCTCAAGGGGTTCCCAACCAATCCATGGGGGCACCCTACTCACATATTTAAATGATTCAAGAGGGGAACAACTTATCCTGGTGGAAATTCTATACCCTAGTATCAAAATCCTCATGGAAATCCACTCTACAACACCGTACCTCAAAGCATTTGTTACACCATGCAACCCATGTATAATATTAGGAACCAAATGATGGGAGGAGTGCAAAGCTCCTCAAGTCATCCATCATCGCCATGGTCCAAGTGGGGGGCACCAAACTCTCTACCTTTCTTGGAAACGTTGGATATACCCGACTTATACAAGCTGATAAACGACCCCATCTACCACAACTTACAATGGCCATCGATCCCGCATAAGATACCAACGAACATCCCAAAGTTTGATGGAAAGCAAGGGGAGGATCCGGGCACCCATATCACCACCTACCATCTTTGGTGTGTTTCAAATTCTATGGTGGAGGATAATGTTTGATTACATCTTTTTCCGTGCACCCTCACTGGCAACACAACGAAATGGTATATTGAGTTACCACACACGTCAGTAAACATCTTTGACTCTTTAACGATGGAATTCCTAAAGCACTTATAGCTACCCATCCGATATGAGATTGGGATAGAGCTCCTCACTTCATTTCATTAGGATACTGCCACCCACATCTCTGATCATATACATGAATGGAGACATAGTTGGAGGTTATTCAAAACTACCCTCCTAGACTTTCTCTTAACGGACTGGTTCTGCAAGTCCTTAATCCCGCAAATTACAAGAGATGTTGCTCTAGGTGGTGTGATCACAAAAGACCAATCCATACATCATGACCAGCACTTAGATCTGATATATTCATAGTCTGGCATTCTTTATGGCATAATCCCCAATGCCCCTGGAAACCCTAATGTTTCTGCTACTCACCCCCTCGGAGTGCACACCGGCAAGATTGCTAGTGCCACCTCTAGGGCTACTGTAAAATATCTCAATGGTCACATTGCTAAGATGTCAGTGGACCCCTCTAACAACTCAACTGCACTTCCTACCACCACGATAAACTTTGTGCAGTCTATGCAAAACTCTGGTGGCAAGAACAAGAAGAATAAGGAAAAGACCACTCCTTTTGAGGAGCAGTCAACAAAGAAGCCAAACCCAAAACAAAACGCTGCTGCACCTACTAACGAGGAAAAGGATAAACCCACCAGATATCCATGCAAACTCTATGCTGAATACCGCATGACCTAGTGTTGTCCCCATCTTCAGGAATGCATAGAATACCTTGCCAAAAGGGATACTAGTATGACCCCCACTGTCCTTAGAAATCATTTTCCCACTCGGCAGCAGCAAAATCGTATTGCAAACCAACCACAACCCCTATAAGGGGGAAACAGTGGCTCGCAACATCGTTTAGCTGGTGAAGGATCTTCTACCATTTACACATTTGAAATGGTAGAACTCGCCACAAGAGCCAAATCTTATGGAGCTCCTGTCGCTCATGTTACAGAACCTTCCTCAAGTCCAAACCTACCACCGCCCAATGATTTTCATATCGAAAGGCCAGTTGCAGACCTTGTAATTCGACCCCCAAAAGCGGCACTTTGACGCACAACACACAATACATTTGCATGTGCCACCCAAAACTACAACATTGTAGAAGATTTGGCGCAAGCATCATTGGCTATGTCGGCGCTCGAAGTATTAAAAACATGCCCAACACAACAGAAATATTTGCTTTCGGCTATTGGTGGTATCGACCTAGAGGATTTCATGCTTGCTATTTTCAACATGGACAAGTGTAAACCTCCCCTTACTCACCAGCTTGCATTGTAGGTGTATATCACTTCAAAAGGTAAAGGTATACACAGAACTGACATTGATGAAGGTGCCTCTACCTCTGTCATGTGGGCTTCATGTTGGCTTGCCTTGGGTTCTCCAACCCTATCCCCACCATCAAACTCCCTTTGAGCTTTCGACAACCACACCTTTATCCCAAAAGGATACCTAGCTAGTTTCCCTATCACTTTGTATGGGAAAACTGTAATGGTGGACATAGAAGTCATAGACAAAAAGCTCGACTATAATCTCTTACTGGGTCGCAGTTGGACATATGCCATGATGACCGTCGTATCTACTATCTTTTGCATCATACTATTTCTATTGGATGGAAAGGTAGTTACAGTAGATTAGTTGTCTTTCTATACCCCTGTTATTCACCATTACCAAGTGGGTCCATACCCATAGTAGGAGGTTGAACTGACTTTTATGTCATTTTAGGTACCAGTCTACTGAAGGCTTCTTCCCTCATGGGTTATTTTCCTCTTCAGTAGCCCAAGGTTTCATAGACGGTCAAAATGCTTTCATCTATTCCTCATGAATGGACCGATCCATGGATCCTACCATCTCCTTCAGACCTTGACACATTTGGAGAACATATGCCACTGTCACCAACTCAATTGGCATATGAAGCCATTTAATCTGCATCTACATCTCTGGCCAGGTTGGTTACTATCGATGGTACCACCGCCCCTCCCATAGTTGCTCCTCCTTTAGATCCACTCGATCAACTCCTACCTAAGGATGAATATATTCAAGAAATCATGAGTTTTGGAGAGCGACATTGAGAGGATTGGAACCATCATGTTTCAATATCTGATTCAGACATGATGCCTCTTCAAATCCTGTCCCCTAACATATCAGAAATTGTTTCCTCACCTTATATGACCATCCAAACTTTGGATGCAGAAGAAAACATGGGTGACACTTCCAAATCATTGCCCATCGATATTTCTGTCTAGACAGGCATCGTGGAAAACATCCAGATTAGAGCAGATTACAATCTTGAGGAAATTACAAGCTCCACCTTCCTATTTAAGGAATCCCATGATGTGTTTAATGGGTCTCATGAGGAAATGCCCGACATTAATCCATCTATTGTTGTGCATGATATCCAGCTTTACGAAGATGAAAAACCTATTGTGTGTCAGATCCCTTCCCTGGAAATAGCCATTGAACCCCTACACAACACTACTGCCGAAGACGAATGCTTACTATACCTTAAACAGTTGGATAAAACCTGTGGAGATGTCAACTTGGCACTCAAGGCTCACAAGTGTCAAGTACAATCTGAATTTGTAAAAGAGGTTTATCTTTGTTCTTACCAAGAGGGCGACCTTGTGTTGCTCTATCATCCAAAAGATGACCTCTTAGAGGCATGCACGCTTCAACCCATCTAGCTAGGTCCCTATGTCGTAAAAAAAGTCCCCCCTAAGGGGGCATATGAACCGTAGGACTATGAAGGAGTCCCTCTCAAGGAGCCCATATATGGGCTCTATCTAAAAATGTATTATGCCTAGTATTGCACTAGGCATGTGTTTTGTAATTTTATGTATTCATAAGTTTTTCTTCCCTTTTTGATGTGATTGGACTATTTTGTTATTTAGTGGAGTACTTGTCTCATACATTATTCTCACAATGTAGATTTCTTCGTTACCCTTAGCATACATAGGATAAGTGGATGGTGCCATTCGTCACACACGGCACATTGCATCAGCTGCTTGGGTCATCTACACACTTGAGTTGGAACTATTTTGCTCCATGAGGGGGTCTTTCTTGGTACTTGTTACACAGTAATTTGTCACCGTCCCTGTTACTCCTTCTCCTGCACCTTGGAGGACTTATTCCGGGACCTGTGAGAAGTGACATAACCTAAAAACACCTACATTGTATCCCCTTGAGTATGTACTTCATATGCCCTGAAGACACCTTCTGCAAAATACCCATAAAAGTAGCCCTTTTTCCATTGGCGTTGTTCCACAGTGTATCACTCACACCAATGGGGGAAATCCTCCAAAGAGGGAGTGCCAGGTGGCGCTCTATCTCAGAGTCACACTCGCACTAGCCCAGTTGGGTAATGTTTTTAACAAACCAACTTGCGAAGGTTATTCCTAACCTATTCATGAACTGATTCTAGTTTAAGTTAGCTTAGTTGGGCTTCAAATCTCCATAGGAGGGAAGTAGTTCTCCACCTCTCATGGAAGCTCCCTAATGATAAGGCCAATCCCATGAATCTTGTGGATGATCCTATCTCCTTCTCCTCTCTCTATATAATCTTGTCCTTTTGCCTTTGACAAGCTAGTTAGTAATTCTACTCTTCGAGCTCCAAATTCTAAGTCCCAAAATCTGAGAATTGCTAAGCTCATGCTACAAGAGGCCTTCTTCATCCCCATAAGGCTACAAATTTAATGAGGAAATCCTTGTCCAAGTAACCAAGGATAGAGAGGCTTGTTCCCCATTCCCAACAAGCTTTGCAAGGCATGTGTTGCTGATCACCCAACCAAAGGAGGATTTGACGTCAGAACTTGGTTGTATTCTTCTTTGTTAATCAATAATAATAGACAACTATCATTATGGTTCCACTCTTATTGTCTTTATGATGATGTTTGAGTTATATCCTTTTTGATTGATATATAGTTGCATCTCTTGGATTTTATGCTTGTATTTGTGTCGTTCTTTACGTGTGCAGGTGTCCGTTCACAAGGATCGTGGGGATTGTGACTAGCTAGAGCGAAAGAACAGGAGCGACGACTCTTCTACAACTACTAGTGTTGGATTCGAGGTAGGCCCTCATCACCGGTCTTTAATTTGCAATTAGGAACCTGCATGTTAGCTTTGTTTGATTGTTGCTAGACCCCATTTAGGCTAGTGGGATCACCTCTATCTGTAGAGGGGATTTACCTACACAACAATTTGGTGACTCCGCTGGGGAGTTGGCTTTTGCCTTGTTGCTTGTTTTGTCTTGTTGTTTGATTTGTAAACTTTAGACAGAGCCTGAAGTACGGCCAGATAGCCTTCGAAACGCTATTGCTCTGCATTAGCAAAGTAGATCAATGCCACTTTAGTCCATCTCCGGTTCGATTTACGAACTGAACGGCTTGGAACTTGCCTTGTTTCTTGGTTATTTCCTGGTTTCTCCTACTTGATTAGCTTTATGGGTTAAATCCCTGTATTGCCTCTTGCCTCTTGGTGTACCTAGGTACTAATTATTTGGACTTGGCTCTTTTGTTTTAATTTTTCCATAGAAAACTCGGTTGGCGCTGGTTTATAGCGTTACAGTCGCGCCAGTTGGCGCAAGTTGCATATTTACAACTCACGCTAATTCCTGAAAGCCGCTTGTTGCAACCTGACAGCCACGCCAGACCTGGAAACTTTTGAAGTTTGCTTGGCTATGAAGCGTTTGAGCTTGGTTTTTGTCTTGGGTATCCTTTTTAGACTATCTGAGTGTGTTGGAGTGTGATTTGACTGGCTTTAATCGTTACCCTGTGGGTGTTTTCTTTTTTCTATCGATTTCGCATTTCTAGCCCTAGGGCATCTAGTGGCATTGTGTGTCGAGCCTTCCTCAGGTGTTTTGATATTTTTGTGGTCCAGTCGACTCTTTGTTTGCTCCCTTACACTTGTTTGGTAGTTGTGAATCATTTTGTTGCGTTATTTGGGTGACTTGCTTTGTCTTCACTTGAATTCCGATTCATCTCACTTTCAACCTAGATCACACGGCTCATTGTTGTCTTTGGGATCTTTCTTGTTTCTTGGAAGTTTGATTTGTGATTTAAGGAAATGAAAGTGCTTGTATTGAATAGAACTTGTTAGTTGTTATTTCTCAAAGTTGTTTAGTGCAATTTTCCATTATCAAAAAGGAAAAAATCTCTTTTGCTTTGAACTAGTTGATGAAAAATAGAACTTTTCGTTTCGATTAGTGATTAGTGATCTTAAAGAAAAGTTTGTTAATTTGCATTAGATGCATTAGGGAGATTCTTTGTTGTTTTGTGATCGTTCCGTTTGCGTGAAAGCTCTTGAACCCTCTCGTAATTAGCCTTCATCGAATGAAATGACATGTTTTGGCATATAGATTGCATTTAGGGAATTTTGAGAGAGTACATACTGTAGGACCTAAAAACCGAAACTTAACACAAGATCAACTTTAAAATAAACTGAATGAATCTAACAATGCATTGGAACATAACGCTCACATTCTAGAGGTCTAGGCTAGAGATGTGCTCTGGCGTCGTTAAACCTAGTCATTTTTGTTTCCACTCAAGGTTGGGTGATTCCTCCTTTTGTGACTCAACTGTGGTCTAGTACGGACTTGTGCTCCCACGTACCATCGAGTATATGGGGAGACTCCACTAGGTTATCATCCTTGATCCACAGGAAGCCATGTCTACTGCCTTACAACCTGTAACACACTGAACACAACATTCGGGAAGATTGACTGCCATAAGGAAAGTCCTTGGTTTTCATATGATTGCTAAGGTGTATATGCAATTTTACGGATTGTCTGGTAAACCCCTTGCCTAGTTCTCTAGAGTAGTCACTTTTTGATCCTTTTCGGACTCCTTAAAAGAAAAGGTTCACCTGAGCATTTGTCACTTCGAGCTCACTAAACATTCGAAGGTGACTAGAGTCATCTTTTGTCCTTTTCTCGACTCTTTAAAAATGAAAAGGTCAAGTTATGTCCTGGTGTCTTAAAATTTATTCGGCTACGATCACACTTACCCTGTTAGATCTTGTTTGTGTTAGTTTGAGTAGGGTCTTTTCTCGTTAACTTGTCTAGGATTTTTGAACCAAATCATCCTGGCGGATCCATCGATCCCATCTCCCATCTCTAGTGACCAAGGATCTCCTTCTTCTGTTGCTCCTGAGACACCAATTTGTGGAGACACTTTTCCTGTTATTCCAAGTGTCCAACTGTTGAAATCTCGTGCTCCAGAAGACGATATTCACGATCTATTTTGGAACCCTGTTTGGGAACCTTACAAAGAGGATTTTTCCTCTACTCCTACTGGTGTTTCGGTCCCAATGTCTTCCTCTGATATGGATGACACATCTCCTGTAGTGAGTGAGACACCTGTTTTGTCAAGTATCGAGACTCCTATCCCAGCCACATCCCCGGTTATAACTCCGGCCTTCACTGTCACCCCTCTCAGTGTTACAGTACCCTTACACTATAGGGCTTTGAGGGATGCCATGGGCTCTAGGAACTCCTCTTCAGGTACCATGTGGGATCATAACATCGTTCCCACTACGGGATCTTTTGTTTCACAAGTAAACAATACAGTTGTCACGTCAGTTCCGACTGTTTTGACTGTTTGTATACCATCTTCAATGATGGTTGTTAGTGTCGTTATGTCGTCTTCGATCGTAACTACTGTTGCTAGGTCATCCCACAGTTCAGTACATAGTGGCCCATCAACACATACACCCATAGTTGTCCATCCTGCAGTCAGTGCCCCACCTTCTTTTGGTGCCATTCCAACAGGGAAGGCATATACTCAATATTTGCATGCCGTCCAAAATCTGGGCACGTAAGGCCCTTATTATGACCCTATAGGGGATCATTTGTATACTTCCTTGCCAGCTTAGCCCGCCGTTGAAGTCTCGGTCCCGTTGAGTGTCGCTTGGGGTACCACTGGTTATGGTGGTGGCCAAACGCTCCGTCTAGATCAAGGACAGCCTTATCAAGGACCACCGTATCAAGGTCAGCCATCCTACATGCAGCCTAATTATGGGCAGCAGTATTATGGCCAAACCTATCCAGGGAAGCCTGGAGGCCCATAAGGACAACCCTCCCAGGGACAGCCTTCGGCCTATGGTGGTCCAAGGTTCACCTATCTTGGGCAACCCTCTGGAAATCTGAGACAACCTTATATCCAACAAGGACAACCTGGTGTCCAACAGGGATACCCTTCTGGGAAACCCTATGGGAATCCAGGACAACCTTATGTGCAACAAGGACAACCTGGACCCCAGCAAGGGTACCCTTCTGGGCAGAGTGGTCAACCTTACGTACAGCAAGGCCAACCCACTGCTCAGCCTAGTCAACCATCTGGACAGGTTGGTCAACCCCAAGGCCAACCAACCATTCAGTCTTCTTAGTCGTCTAGTCCGCAAGAGAAACCCTCAGTTGTACAAGGACGACCCAACACCCAGCAAGTTCAACCTTCTGGGCAAGTAGG
The DNA here is from genome assembly GCA_000404065.3 of Pinus taeda. Classification (NCBI taxonomy): domain Eukaryota; kingdom Viridiplantae; phylum Streptophyta; class Pinopsida; order Pinales; family Pinaceae; genus Pinus; species Pinus taeda. The sequence goes on from APFE030505369.1 coordinate 293,577, forward strand.
TCCATCTCAAACTCAACCAGGGCAACCTTCCAGCCAGGTGACCCAAACTCCATCCTCTCAAGGACATCATTCTAGGCCTGCTCAACTGGGCATGCATATGGTCGTTGCTTCTCAAACTCAACCTGGTTTTCAGCCCCAGAGTCAAACTGGTCTTCAGATGCAAGGTGGGTTTCAATCCCAACCTTCTTACCAAGCGCAGCCTGGTCCCCCTGCTCAGTATGGAGCCTATCAACCGTATAGATACTAGCAACCCCAATGGCAAGCTTAGTTTGCCCCGTATCAAAATGATCAACAAATGCAACTCACCCCTTATCAAAATTACCAGCAACAGTATGTTGCTCCTGCAGGCCAGCTTGGTAATCAATGGGGCACTGGGGGGCAGATCCAAAGTCAACCGTCTGGCTATGGATATAACCCCTATGGACAGTTTCCTTATGGACAGAACCCTTATGGGCCTGGTCCGTCCAGACAAAGTCAATGGGGGAAACCAGCAACTGGTTGGAACTCTGGCCCTACCTCGTATCCACAACCACATATGTCCTTCAATCCTCAGTTACCATTCTTAGCAACGTTGGAACTGCCAGATGTATCTAAATTGACTAATGATTCTATCTTGCATAATCCATACTGGCCACCAGTTCCAGCCAAGATACCCGATGATTGTCCCAAATTTGATGGCAAAGCTGGAGAGGATCCTCAAGCCCATGTTATGACTTACCACCTTTGGTGTTCGTCAAATTCATGGCTTGACGATTCAATCTGGCTCTGCCTATTCCAAAGGACTCTCACTGGCTCAGCTGCTAAGTCGTACATTGAGTTGACTTCTGCATCCTTTCAAGATTTCAATTCACTGGCAATGGCATTCCTAACTCATTTTCAGTTGCCCATTCGGTATGAGATGGGAACCCATCTCCTTACGTCTCTCAAATAGGACATGGCCACGCACATCTCTGATCATATACATGAATGGAGACGACATCTTTGGTTGATCAAGTTCTAGATTCCTAATCAACTCCTAACCGATTGGTTCACGACCTCCTTTGTCCCTAAGATCGCGGGGGACATTGCTATAGGAGCTTGTGTAACTGAAGAGCAAGATATCACGTGTGCTTAGTACCTCGACTTAGTTTATTCTCAATCAGGTACCTTATATGAGTATTTTCCTAATGCCCTGAGACACGGTACATCCAAAGCTCCGCCAAAGCCATCTGTTGATAGTGTTATTGGCTCTGTGAATCCATCGTCGAAGAAAGCATCCGCAAACCCTGGGAAGCAAAAATCGAATGCTTCAAACGGAAACGCTTCTCAGGGTGTGTCTAATTCTGGAAGTACTTTCGAGGTCAATGTCGTTTAGTCCACCATGGCGCATAAAGCCTCGAAAGGAAAGAAAAAGGGGAAAGCGAAGAATAAATCTAAGCAACCCAAATAGGACTTCGCCAAACCTCCACCTGAGGAAGGAGCCAAACGTAAACCGAAGTATCCTTGTCTTATCTGTGACGAGGATCACTATACCAATCATTTCCCCAAGTGGTTCGAAGTTAGTCATTTATTGAAAGGTGCTCCTGGGATTCCTGCGGTCCTGAAAAAACCTTTCCCCTCACAACAAACCCAAATGGTGGCCGATCCATCCTCGTCTTCTTATCCCTTTGGTTCCCAAGTGTTCATGGCTGGAACCATTCCCGTTCATATAACGACTCGAGCAAAGGAATATCCGTCATCTGCTGGGAAGGAGCCTGAGGTTCCCTCAAGCGCTCCTCCATCCATTTCTGGTCTGCTCCACATCGAGAGACCCAGCGCTGAGACGCCCATCCAACCCCCTCCTAAAGGTGTACTTCGGAGATCATCTTACAACCCAAATGCTCGTGCTGCCCAACACTATAGAATCGTTGAGGACTTAGCTCAGGCTCCATGGGCTATGTTCGCTTTAGAAGTTCTCCAGAGCTGCCCCCCTAAGAGGAAGTCCCTGCTATCAGCCATCGGTGGCATCGACCCGGCCAACTCGGATTTGATTACCTTTGATCTCGAGAGCCATGTGCCCAGGCTGCCTCATCAGATTGCTTTCCTCATTCAAGTCATCATCAATTTGAAAACGATTCATCGTATGGTTATTGATGAAGGCACATCAACTTGCATCATGTCTGTTGCTTGTTGGAAGGCGATCGGGTCTCCGACTTTGAGTCAGTCTCCCACGACGCTGGAAGCCTTTGATGGGGGAGAATCTCACCCCTACGGTATCCTCCAACAATTGTTGATTACTTTGGAAGGGAAGACCGTTGAAGTGGAGGTTGAGGTTGTTGATGCAAATCTTACTTAAAACCTCCTTTTGGGCCAGAGTTGGATGTATGCCATGCATGTCGTGGCTTCATCCCTCTTACGTGTCATTCGTTTCCCTCATCAGGGGAAAATTGTCACGGTAGACCAGCTCTCCTTCTTTGCTTCTTCTTCTGAAGGTAATGTGCCTTTTGTGGAGCATACCTCCATTCCCTTCGAGAGTGTAGGAGCTGGGCTCTTCAAAGACCCTACCCTCATGGGTGTCTTTTCACTCCCACCTCCAAACCTTGCTTCGCTCGGTTTGGTTTCTACTCGTTCTGATCCCCCATTGCACACTGTTGCTATCCTCGGCTCCTCTGCCAAAGGGAGCATTGGTCCTCTAGTTTGTAACCCTCGCTTGGCCAGGGGGCATGGCCAGATCATCGATGCCGTTGATCCTTTTACAAACCAGGCCGAGACGATGCCTACACTATCTAGGCTGGTTACGTAACAGTGCAATAAGGTAAGTCCCGAAATGGGATTGACTTGAACAAGTATCATACGTGCACTTTATTTTTGTACATACGTGTGCTTTCTGCAAGTTTGTTGTGTGTGCATGTTTTTGTCTTGGTATGTCGACATGATTGTCACTTATTGTGTGTTTTTTCTTCTTGTATAGATGTTTGGATCGCGTTATGTTGGTTTTGCTGCTGGTGCCTCCCGCAGTACATGCAACTTTTCCTCTACAACATGTGTGATCTACGATCCTCATGGTGAGATAGTGGACATTCAAGGGGTCTGTCTAGGTTGTACAATGAACAATGTTGCGGATTATAGTGTTGTGATTGAATTACTTGCTGAGGAGATTAACCTCGGTATTCGAACATTGGTTGTGAACTTTGACTCTCAGCTAGTCGTCCACCAGCTCAACGGGCGTTATTCCGTTAGAGACCATCGGATATTAAGGTTGTATTTATGTGTTAAGCTTTTAGAAAGGGATTTTGATTTCATTACTTATCGATGACTTAATACGTTAACCAATGCATTAGCTAATTATGTGTTGGATAGGCATTTGCATAACATGTAATTCAGAATAGCTTAAGAAGCATAAAACACAATAAACCGTAAAGCATATGTATATATGTGTGTGTGTGTGTGTGTGTGTGTGTCCAAATGTTTACACTGTGTGCATCATCAAAAAATAATACATGTTTGTCTGAATACATTCGGAGACAACATGTCTCTCAAAAAATATGCATATAAAAGGAAGCCTAGATATCTAGTCCCGGTGGTGCTCATGGTAGCACGTCACCACTCACACTAAACATCTCAGGAGTCGATGGATGCGAGTTGGCACTCCCACCGTGTGCCTCTGGTATCCTAGCGGGACATCCACTAGCCGAGCGTAATTTGGAATCCCTCAAATGATAGCCTTGAGGTTATGAATGAGCTCTCCTCTGTCGCCACCCTCCTCCTGAGGATCCACTGCTGTTGCTGGGTGTCTCCTCGCAATGGGAGACATGCCAGCTGGACGCTTCAGGCCAACATCTGCATATTCATATAAAGGTCATTAGGACAAGCATGTATTAACAAAAAAATCTCAAAATAAAAAACGAGATCATACCAATCTCCTCGTCCTAGTCCTCTCCCTGTGGCAGAGCGAGGTCAGGGTCTCCAGTGAATTCTGTCCCCGCATACGACCAGTCCTCCACCACAATCAGTTGGTGGCAAAGCCACCCGAAAAACTCAGGTCTGAAAGACATCTGCCGATCGCCACCCCCCCTCGGCATCAATGCTGCCCATCAAGCCATCCTCGGCTCTCGAGGTACTGGATAGGGAACAAAGGCCCCTTGGCCTTGGAATATTGGCACACGTTCTAAGAAGAACATCACCAAGATGGAGCCGTACTCGAACTGTTGCAGCTTGCCTTGCTTGGCCTTTGTCAGTTGCCTCTTCATATTGGTCGTTGCTACTGATGCCCAATTGAAGACCGTCAGGCTAAGGCACTCTGTCGCCAAGATTAGGTGATTCTTCATAGCTTCGTGGGGCGCCTGTGCCCCCACAGCTCATGTGATGGTGAACAACAATACTCTGAGTGTCAGGTCTGGGACAGTGGGGATATCCACTTTTGAGCTGCCTGACCCGTATCTTGCCCCTGGGAAAACTCGAGCCTTCACCTCGTCCATCTTCTCTCCAGATGGCCTGCTACTAGTCAGTCGAGGCACTGGCCCTCGTCGCGACAATCCAGTAAGGAAGTAGACATTAGATACATCTAACTCCAATATTTGGTCCTATATCCGGAACACCTGTTCCTATACGTCCCATAGGTTGATCAGATACTGCAAGAGCTCTGGCTGAGCTCGTAAATAGGATAGCAGGAAATATTTCTTAAGCCCACAACCTCTGAGAGCCTCCATGCAGTCCTCATCCACTAAGGCCAATGTGTCTACTTGGTCATGTTCTCGTTCCTTCCATACAATTACCATTTTCGCGTATTTCCCTACAAACACAAGCTCAAAAAACTGAGTTAGATCCTTGTGCCACTTTAAAATGCAGAGAAATCGGTTTGAATTTGTAAAAAATTGAACAAAAAACCCGCGCGGCCATTGGCACGACTATTTCTAAAACAGTCACACTAATGGGCAAGAGCCCTTAGGGAAAGTTGCCCCATTGGCGCGGGTCCATGCCCGAGACCCGCGCCAATGGGCACAACCCTTATTTTTTAAATCCCCCCTATAGAGGATGAAAAAGAAATTTAAAACAAAATTGAAATGGGTGGAAATGGAGTGGGGGAAGATACCTCTTACCTGACACTGACGGCGCTCCGAATGGTCAACTGGATTTTCCGCAATTGTCGCTTGAAAATCGCACAGTAAAAACCTTAATGTCACTCTCAAAAGGTAAATGTGAAAAGTAATTTCTCGTTTTTACCATTTTCACCCATTTTATAACTTTTTGACCCTCAAATACGTTTTAAAAGTCATTTTATGAATATTCTAATATATATTTGTGTCAAAAATGGATTTTACACTGGTTCCTTGTGTAGCGACAGGTGTTTATACGGCTTAGGCGACGAAACGAGTTGTATTTTATACTTTTTCGGACTCGGTAAATCCACGAAAAAGTTACTGTGGAGTCATCTCTTTCCTCTTTTCTAACTCTCTAAACGTGAAAAGAATGCCAAGTTGGTCCTCTTGACTCGTAAAATGTGAATGAGAGGCGGTCGTCCTTAAACTCTTTTCCGACCGTGTAAAGACGAAAAGATTGTCGGACCCTTGTCGTTTCATGTTTGTTAACGATTACGAAGCTACGTGGTTTCGATCGCTTTTTTACTTTTTCAGATTGAACTCACTATTCATGAAAAGTACTCCTCGATCGTAATGGTTGGGCGGTTCTTTCGAGCATTGTTTTATACTTTTTTGGGCTCGAGAGACACAACTTTATGAAAAAGGACACCCTTGGAGTTTACTTTTCCGCTGTCTTTTCAAACTCTCTAAATATGAAAAGACGCCGAGTTCTTCCTTTGTCAAACTCATTAAAACTTGATGACATCAGATTTCATTGAAATGACACCACCCAACCATATGCTATCCTCGTCAAGCTTGCCATCCAAAAATAACCAGGGTACTCGCCAGAAATGGTGGAGTAAAAGGAACCAGAATTATTGTCGTGTCAGCAGTATGTCACTCTTGAACATGGCACTTGTCTGCATTCGTGTCTGGGTGGGGATATCTCATCTTGTTTTTAGACTTGCCTCCGTGGGTTTGGGTATCTTGTTTGACCTCTGATCTGCTCATTGCCTTGTCAACATGACCCCTGATCATTTGATGTAAAATACTTCCAAATCCGTTGTCGTACCGCTGATATGTTCAAGAGAAGTTGACCTCTGCAGAATACTCAACCTCCCTCTGATACCTCACACAAAACACCTTATCCTTCTCTGTCTCGTGTCGATGATGTGGGAAACATTATGGCCCACCTTTGATCAAGGTCACTTCTTGTCGACTTCAGCTCGTTATTCGGGAAGTTGGCTTAGAGACTCCCTTCAGGTGCCTTGGTGCCTGCATGCCTCAATGGAAGGTTCTTCGTGTTCGACGTGAGGTTTTCATCATTGGCCTCTGATCGAATGATTCTATGGGTGTTCGACACTGGCTCACTGATTCGCACGCTGTAGATTGTACCTATAGTACCTTGAGGACCATTGTCATGATTGGTGGTACCTCTCGTGTCTGTTAACAGTTTTCATAATTGACTGGTAATCAGACGACGTTCTTGCATGTTCAACTTCGACTCCCATATTCGCATGCTTGAACCTATACTTTGTTCGGGTCGAGATGGAGCGTAAGACCCTGGATTTTGTCTGTTGAGATCCAGGTTGCGATTTTGTGGATTATTATAATCATTACATGACTCATTCACTGGATGGTTGCAACCATGCCTTAGTCTCTTTATCGATCCTTATTGGATGGCTGCGTCCATACCTTGGATCTAGATTTTTATGTACTTTGTTATGGATGGTTGCGCCCATACCACATACATCATGTACTTGAGGTATCAGTTGTACTTCTTCATGCGGGTTCTTCGGTGGCCGTGTTTTTAGTTGACCATGTTCTTGTCAAGCATTTCACCCTTCTCTGTCTCGGGCCTCATTATTTAGGGGGCATCTGTTACACATTAATTTTTCACCGTCCCTGTTACCCCTTCTCCTGCACCTTGGAAGACTTATTCCAGGACCTGTGAGAAATGACATAACCTGAAAACACCTGCATTGTATCCCCTTGAGTATGTACTTCATATGCCCTGAAGACACCTTCTGCAAAATACCCATAAAAGTAGCCCTTTTTCCATTTGCGTTGTTCCACAGTGTATCGCTCGCACCAATGGGGCAAATTCTCCAAAGAGGGCGTGCTAGCTGGCGCTCTATCTCAGAGTCGCACTCGCGCCAACCCATTTGGGTAAAGTTTTTAACAAACCAACTTGCAAAGGTTCTTCCTAACCTATTCATGAACTGATTCCAGTTTAAGTTAGTTCAGTTGGGCTTCGAATCTCCATAGGAGGGAAGTAATTCTCCACCTCTCATGGAAGCTTCCTAATGATAATTCCAATCCCGTGAATCTTGTGGATGATCCTATCTCCTTCTGCTCTCTCTATATAAGCTTGTCTATTTGCCTTTGACAAGCTAGTTAGTAATTCTACTCTTCAATCTCCAAATTCTAACTCCCAAAATCTGAGAATTGCTAAGCTCATGCTACAAGAGGCCTTCTTCATCCCCATAAGGCTACATATTCAATGAGGAAACCCTTATCCAAGTAACCAAGGAGAGAGAGGCTTGTTCCCCATTCCCAACAAGCTTTGCAAGCATGTGTTGCTGATCACCCAGCCAAAGGAGGATTTGACGTCAAAACTTGGTTGTATTCTTCTTTCTTAATCAATAATAATAGATGACTATCATTATGGTTCCACTCTTATTGTCTTTATGATGATGTTTGAGTTATATCCTTTCTAACTACTATATAGTTGCATCTCTTGTATTTTATGCTTGTATTCATGTCATTCTTTGTGTGTGCAGGTGTCCGTTCATGAGGATCATGGGGATTGTGACCAACTAGAGTGAAAGAACGGGAGTGACGACTCTTATACAACTACTAGTGTTGGATTCGAGGTAGGCCCTCATCATCGGTCTTTAATTTGCAGTTAGGAACCTACGTGTTAGTGTTGTTTGATTGTTGCTAGACCCCATTTAGGCTAGTGGGATCGCCTCTGTCCGCAGAGGGTATTTACCTACACAACAATACCGCCACCAACAATATTTCCAAGTAGATGTCTGTCATTTCACTTCTCATGGAAGCATCATCAAGGTGCATCTCCAATCTGGTGGTCAGGTTAGACTCCCAGCTAGTCACTATGCAATTGACAAACCATTATCACATTCATAATCCAACCTTGTTGCATCATTATCTAAGGGTACGACTCCTGGAACGCCAATTTGAAATAATCACATATGAACATGTTCCTTGAGAATTAAATATGGTTGTTGATTCATTAGCTAACTATGTATTAGATTGGCATTTGTCTCATTCTTTATAGAAGCATGTATGAAAAGTAAAAATTTACTGAGTCAAAATTTTACAAAACATTTAAAAAGCATTTACACCATCAAAAATCCAAAATGTCTGTATCTATCTATGTATCTATATATATATAATATATAATATATATAATATATATATAATTTATAAATATATTATATATAATATATATATATATTATATATCGAATCCAATTCTTTACATCAAAATATTCCAAAACTTGGATGTTTTAAGTACAAAATGGCTACTTAGCCCAGTTACAAACACCCATTTGGCTATGACAAACCACTTTCTAAAAAGAGCTTATTGCTCCTAAAATGCTAAAACTGCTCTAGCTACCCTCCGAAGAGTAACAAGAAACCACTCAGGTACACTAACTGTGTGTTGCTACATATGAGCGGGAATCTCCCTCATAGGAAGGGGGGGACACCCATGGTCAAACCCTCCAGGTTCCTCAGAACCTCGTGGATACTGTTGGCATCGCCCCCTCCACTAGGTAGTTGGCCTCATTGTCGCATATGGCGAGGTTTGCCTACACGTCGTAATGGCACAATATCTGTGTTAAGAATAAAGTTTCATGTCAGTGCTTATTTCACCTATAAAAAAATTACATACACATTCAAAAGCTAAAAAATACTTAAAGTATTGTCAAAAATTATTCTCACCTTTAGGACACCAGTTGGTCCCAGGCGATAGCTTCAAGTCTAGGTCACCGATAAAGTCCATGCCCTCATAAGCATAGTCATCAATAATCACAATTTGGCCACAAAGCCACTGGAAGAAATCTTCATCGAAGAGATGCTGGATCGGTCCTCCTCCTGTGCGAGGATCGAATGATGACTAGAGACCCTGCCTTGGCTCCCTCGGATCTAGGGGACCTAAGCTCATCCTTGGGCACATAACAGGTGCCCTCTCAAGGAAGAACAAAACTATGATAGTACCGTACCCAAAACTGTGTTGGGTACGAGTCTTGCATGTTGTTAATTCTACCTTCAATTGTCCAAGCACTGCTTCACACCAGTTGAACATCTGCGGCTGGACACAGTCAACTACAAGCAACAGTTGGGCCTTTGTCACAACATGGGGACTTTTTGACCCTGCCAACCATACAATCAACCATAAAACTGTCGTCATAGACCTCGACCTTATCCTCTCTATGGGGACTCTATTGCTAATTAGTCCACTCTCAGGGATGCAGTAGGATTGCGCCAGCTATGAGGTAGATGGTGGATCTAGCCCACCACCGGTGAGGTTTTCCTATGCCCCATGACATGAAAAACCAGTCAAAAAATATATGTCATCACGATCAATAACCAACTCCTGATTTCCAATCCTGAACACTTGCTTGTGTTCATCGAAGCACTAGATAATCCATCTCAATAAATCCTCCTACCCTTTCATCAACTCCAACTTTGCATACTTCAGTAAACCGTAGCAGCATAATGTAAGTATGCATGTTGTATCATTTTGCATCAACATTTACTGGCTATCATGGGCCCGTTCTCTCCATAGGTGAGTCATTTTAGCCTGAAACATGCACAAAATAACCCTAAAAACAGTCAAAATGGGGCAAAAACACTTCAGAAATCCATGCATGAGGACTTTAACTATGCCCTTCAGCTCTAACGCTAGCCCTAGTGCGGCACAGGGAGGATTAACACCCTCTAATGGCTCGTACATAGCGTTTAACGCTCCCTACAGGCCATCTCGAGTGCGTTAGTGCACAAACCGGGCTTTAGGGCACCTGAGATCTACAAAATTCCACCCCTAAAACTGTGAAGAAAAGTTAAGAAATACATAGAGAAAGGTTTCATCCTTCACATGGAACTGACGGCACGTCGAATGGTCACCTAGATCTCCTGCAATGGTCCATGGAAAATCTGCTCCTCTTTAGCTCCAAAATGCTCTCACAAAACTCAAAATACTGAAAATTATGAATGTGAAAGCTCAAAAAATTTCCTTATATTTATTTTGGAGACATGATTTTTTGAAATCATTAGAGAGGAAGTATTCCATTCTCCATGATTTTTTATCATGCATGAACCCATATGCTAAGGAGTTGCTGCCTTTTTATACCTTTTACCGCTTTTGATGAAAGTACCTTCAGGAATGAAAAGTAGTAAAAGCTGCATGCAATTCTCAATAGAGCACTTTTTGGGATATTTTATTTCTCTTTAAAAAATAGAAACATCTCTAAGTTTTCATCATTGGGCTCATTAAACATACACGACGATGGTCTGAGCAACTCTTTTTCAATCTTTTTCTAGCTCATTAAACTGAAAAAGACCATTAGAGCACTCATTTTAGGCACTCTTTTCTCGCTCATTAAACTGGAAAAATCCTCAGTTTCATATTTAGGCTCATTAAACATTTATAAAGATGACCCAAACATTCTTTTACATACTTTTCTCACTTGTTAAACTGAAAAATCCTGATTTTTTGTTACAGGCTCATTAAACATATACGGCAGCAGCAAGATCACTTTCTATTTTGGGACCATTTCTCACTCTTAAATTGAAAAATCCCCAACTTTTTCCGCTCCTTTGGGCTCATCAAATCTACAAAGAAGGAAAGTGTAGTTGTTTTACCTCTTTTTCCTCACTCACTAAACTGAAAAAGATACCCTCAGTTTTATTCATTTTGACTCGTTAAAATTTGATGAAAGTATTGAGTTTGTCATCGTGTGACTCATTAAAAATTCATGACAAAAAATGAGTTTAGTCCGTCTCCTCGTACTCGTAACAAAATGAGGTCGACATCTATTGAGCATAGGTTCTTTATCCGGATTCAATAGATTAACTCACCGAAAAGTAACTGATCCGGGTATACTATTAACCTTTTGTCACACCCGGTTAACAACTATGACAAAGGGACCACCATGGAGTTGCTCTTTACGATCTTTCCAGACTCTCTAAATATGAAAATACCACTGAGTTGTCTATTCTGGAATCTTTAAATTACACTGACAAGATATAGAGTCACTATTTTTATGATACTTTTCAGACTCTTAAAAACATGAAAAAATAGAGGAGTTTGCCTGTTTGTACTCATTAAACTAATCAGATAGGGCAAAGAGTCGTTCTTTTTGTGGTCCTTTTCAAACTCTTAAAAAAATAAAAGATCGATGAGTTTACTTGTCTGGACTCATTGAATTAATCAGACGGGGAAAGTGGACAATACAACTGTATTCTGTATTCGAAAGCGTGGTTTGGCAGCAGTCATTCCCTTGAACATGGCACTCCCTAGATAAACCTTCCTTGTGACGGCCTCTCAATATGAATCCTACCATCCTATGAGTCTAGCCTATATACCCTGATGTTCTTGCATCTTTGTATCCTAACACTCTTTCGTGTTCATGAGTTTAGTGCTGCATGGTTAAAACCATTGTCGTGCCTTCTATTGTTCAAGGGTTAACCTTTTGTTTACTCCATCCACCCATCAAGCATATTCTTTCATCATGCTCTCTGTTGTTTAGACCCAAATGCTCAAAAGATTCATAAAAAAAAAAATCATTCTTGTCCCGTTCCATGTCGATTTATGTAGGACTCATTATTGCCTACCTTTCAATAGGTTTCTTCCTATCAACTTCAACACTCTATCTAGGAAGATAACCCAGAAACACATTTAGTGCCTTGGTACTTACAGACATTAGTGGCAGGTTGCCTTGTGTTTGATCAACAGTTCTCATTATTGGCTCCTGGTTAAGTGATTCTAATGGGTGTTCAATGACAAAGACATCTTTCACACTCATTATATTGTACTGTGCATCTTGGAGACCATCACCATTATCAGTGGCCTTCCTCGCATTTGTTGACAGTCTCCATTATTGACTAGTAATTAGATTATTTCATGCATGTTTGAAATCAATGCATATATTCACATGTACCGATCTATGTTGTTCGATGAAGCGGAAATCAATACTTTGGGTAGAGGCTTGTATCATTCAGCCTTGTTTCCTCTCCCAATTTGTAGATATTATTTTCTGGAGACATCTTATCAAGATGATTCTATCATGACACCTGATCCGCATTGTGCTTATCGACAGCTAGTATCGTCATATCTATTTGGGGAAAATCACTCTGACATAGCTATTGAGCATGGGAATGCCCGACTTAGGACATGATTTTAGCAGTTTTATATATATATATGTGTGTGTGTGTGTGTGTGTGTGTGTGTTGTATCAGGTTTCCCTTGACGCCCGAAGCCTCAATCCTCTCTCTCTCTCTTTGAAAGGAAAATTACAGTTAAATGAAAGTATTTCAGCCATCCTTACAACATTTGATCTCATACTTTAGGGGGCATCTGTTATACAACAAATTGACCTCCTCATCAACTCAAAGGGGAAACACTTGATGACTGAAGCAAAGACCACAATTACAAGCCTTGATTCCACACTAACATTGGTTGTACACGAACAACCTGCTTTATAAAGCTTGTTGCCAAGCCTAAGGGTCCGTTAGTGACCCTACTAACTCAGGTTACTAGTCAGGGGACAATGTTAGTGAAACTTGGTGAAGTTCCAAGGGTCAAAGGAATGAATTGACTCATAGATATCTAGACATTTGTTCCTAAAATTACTCAAGATAAGAAAGGAAACATCCAAAATTGACCCATTTGGATAATTTCTAATCTAAAAGATGGAGGAAAATGGGAAAGAGATGAAACGCATGGAAAGTTTATTGCTTTTTCCCTAATGAACTCAAGGAGGAACTTGGCAACCCTAACTCAATTTCTACATAAGAAAAGTTAGGGCCATTGTGAAAAGGGGTTAGAGCATTTGAAAGGATAATATACTTCACTGTTGAGAATTGACTCATATCATAAGAAGTGAGTAAGAAGGGGGAGAGAGAGAGAAGCTGGAGGGGTAAAGGAAGGCTGATACAACAAATGCTTGTAATCACTATTCCAACATTAATATAGAACTGCAGTTGTATTGTCTACTCATGGTGATGATACTATCATTCATTTAGTTCTTTGTTCAATGCCTATCAGCATGAGTGGCTTAGTTTTATGCAATTAGATGTTCTTTTATATATTCATGTATTAGTTATTAGAGTTATATTTTGTGATCATGCTTGTCTCTTCTATGTGCAGGACTTGATTTGGAGCCGGCTTTGAGGGAGTTCCACTTGGCTGCATTGTGATCTCCAAAAGAATCTACATGGAGACTTGAGGTAATATACTTCTAATGCTTTGATAATTAGTTATTGTCTATGAAATGGCATGTAACTTTGTGCAGTTGTAGATAATTTTGTAGTTTTTCGAAGGTCCCAGGAAGACCTTTGAGGGTATCTACATTCTCCATATAACAGATTTGGGTGATCGCGTTGGACCAGCTAGCTAGTAAAGGAAAACCTTGCAATTGGTCTGACATGTTGGTTCATAGGCTGAAGGAACATGTGATAGGAGCTTGACAGCCACCCAAAGGTCAGCAAGCAGAAATAAACATGTCCACATACATTCTGGATGCAATCTATGGCCATCAAAAGTTCCTAGGCTTGAGGTGGGCATGAACATCAGTGAAAACCTCTGTACACACTTATTGAAAATTGTTTTCCGAATACATCTTCCATGGAGTCATCACACAGTTGTCAAACCGTTTTTTCACCCTAGTGTACAAGATGATATTTAAGTAGGATCCATCGTGCATGTTGAAGGTAGCATTCTAGGCACTGATCAACATAGCAGATTGGTATGCTTCACCTTTTAGCACCTTCATATGGATGTATAGTGTAGAGAATCCTTTGCATGTTTTACTGAAGTTTCCCATGGACAAGCTCATCATACAAGAAGTGTCATACCACATCTCAGCAGGACTTTCACCTAAATTGCATCGAAAGAAGAATGCACCCTAGCCCACTCTTCTATTGCGGATAGGGTTATACGAGATATACAATATCAAGCATGATGATGCTGAGTCAGAAGAGTTCAAAATATTTACTTTCAACACCAGAAGCTTTGATCTGTACAACCCGTATTTATTTGTAAAGGATCACTATACGAGAGTGAAATTACCTTGGATCCACGAGGCATATCATTGGGTTGAGGAAGACCCATGGAGATATTTCCGCAACTTCTCCTCACCCTATGAACCAGTTGGACATCTGTGAAATGGTTAGTGAAGCAGCACAAAGCATCATTTAGGAGAGAACCAGCATCAGTAGTAGCAGAGGGTAACATACCTGCACATGACAAAGGCAAGAGAAAGATTGTTGATAGTGCAAAGGCAGAAAAACAATGCAAGTTCAAAGTAGATCCCCTTGTGGAGAAAGCAGATTTGGAGATAGAGGAAAAGAGGCAACAACGTGACAAGAGGAACATGAAAAGGAAGAGAGATAAATAGAGGATGGAGGAAACAATGAAGGAGTTGCAAGAGTTAAAGGAGCAACTCTGGGAAGAAAAAGAGCTATGCACACATGAGAAGGAAGCACGGTAGGGATAGACATAGCAAGAGGTGCAACATGCAAAAATTGATGAAAATACACCCATACAGGTGGTAGCCTCATCTGAGTAGAAAGAATAAAGTAGACAAGGTGAGCAGTCGTAGATCGAGACTTCACTCAAGAGATTGAACATATACTTGAGAATATGGATACGGAGATAGAGCAGCCATAGTTAGAAAATGACATCGACCTCATGCCTTACAAACAAGAGGTCCACCCACTAGCTTCACTAGATCTGGAAGTAGAGCAAGTATTGAGTGATCAAGGAGATTCTGAGATCCTTGAAGACAATCTGTAAATAGATATGCACAACATATCATTCGACGAATCACAACATAGAATTGTGCAATCACGTAGAGTGACTACTTCGGATGTCCACACATCTCCTCTGCAGTTTGAAGAATGAGCGATCGTATTTGATGTGTGCAAGCATCCAATGGCATTGGTTGATCCCACTAGACCATATGCCGAAGCCACCAACTCCAGTGTTCTCTTAATGATATTAGAGGACAAGTGAATGGCTAAGGAGTTACAGATGGCCAAGCAGGGAGGAGAACAAGTTACAGCATCCACCAGGGCAGAATTGAAGAAGGAAATATTGGATGAAGTATCATCCCTTCAGAGAGTCATGTGGATGTTTTATTCCAAATTTGGTACCATTCGTAAGGTAGTTATCCATCTCAACAGTTGGCAGCAGTGCTATGTTAGGAGAGAACGTATCTTATAAAACATATCTTATCAAATCTACATATTGTTGTTGACCACACGAAACATGGACAATGAGATATAAGGGAGCCTTGTTACACTTGCCCAAGTTGATGAAGCCCAAGGCAGTAGAGTTGAAGGCATGCATGCAGAGTCAGATCTAGAACTATGACAAACTCTGACATATCATCAACGATTTGTAGCATTCCCATGCATGGGTGTTCAGAATCATGGATGTTGTTGTGCATGCACATGTGATCCTATCTATTAGGACACTCACTAAGGCAAAGACAAATAATCAAGTCTGAGTTGAGCTGGACACGTACTTTGATGAGTTGATGTGCATAGCCACCAAGATAGACTTGGTGATCAATGTAGACACTATGCATCAGTATGTCACTGGTCTAATCGCACTCACGATGTTGATGAACATGTTATCAGAGGAGTTGGATAGAGGAGCCAAATCAGTGTACCTAGATGAAACAGAGGCAAGAGTTCATTTCTAGAAAGATGTCACCACAAAGTACACAGACACCATCATGAACCACTATTTCTGGGAAAACTAGTGTCTTGTAGAATGACTAGCACTCTAGGTTTGGCAGCTATTCTAGAAACAATAGTTTAAAGCAATTCAATGATTTCTTCTATGCATAATAGATAAGAGAAAGATAATGGAACCAACCTAGAACTTCTGCTTAATCCCTTACTTGATCTCTCTCCCACTTGACAGAGCTTGCAACTCCTCCCCGTGCTTAACCCACTTGGAGATTACTTGTAGAAACACAGTAACAAAGAATCGTCAAAGCATCTTGATCTATTATAACATAAACATTACAGAATCAGATATATAATGAACATACAATAGCATTCATAAATGATAACATTCACAATTGCATAATCATATGGAAGAAAACTTGAACAACTTTATTAAATAGAAGGGAGAATTACAACCCAGTTGTCTAATCTAGCATTACCCTCCCAGCATCAATCCCTCTTCACCTCATGAAATAGCAAGATTACACCAACAATACAATGCTCCTTCCTCAAATACAAACTATCAGCACTTCCTTGCAATTCACAATATTCCATCCTCCTAGATCTCTTAGATGAGAGATCCATTTATAGATGTGTGCAAGGGTGTGAGTCATCTCTAGGGTTTTGATTAGTGTCATTCCACTTGTTACAATTGGTTACACTTGGAGATTTCTTGGATCTCTTACTCATCTTTGGGCGAATTCAGAGAGGCAAGTGTCATAGGAGAAGTTTCTAGAAGATTCCATGAGCAACCACCTAGAAAAATGTCTCAGACATTTGTCCATCCTCTCCCATTGCACCCTAAAGAAGGCCTAATCAGTATGCATTGCACCTAGCCATTGTAGCAGTTAGCATGGTTTAGTTTAGGCCATTTTTGGATGGTTTCTCAGGTGGAACTTTTGGGGAATGATGTAATCAAATGACCATGTTCTTTTAGGGTATGAAAAAAATATTTTAGGGGTTGATGAGCCCTAGTTTATTGACATATCAGTTTGTGGTTGTAGTGCCCAAATATGTCTATAACAGTTGCCCCCTAAAGCATGAAGTCGTAAATATTGATGTCGGGTGAAATGATTTATCATGAGGATCCGCGGTTTCAAACTGGAAGATGACCTGCATAAGTTACAATACAATACGTCATCATAATATAATTTTCATGACCTAGCTGAGGTAGATATTCCCATGCTCAGATTTATAAATTCATTTCATGTACGTAGACCAGATAGTCATCTGTAGATGCAGACTGGTGATTCTTCAGATGTAGAGTCATCATCTTTGGTTTGAATGACCGTCTGTGTAGCGTCTTTGTATATTTGATGTTTTTATATCCCTAAATATATCGCAGCCCAGATGGATGAAACTAGATCCGAGGTCTTCAAACTCATACAATCTTCGCCCAATGTACAAATCGATCCATGTGAAGAGATGTTCTGAAGTCAAACATGGAAAGACATTGCTTGATTACCAACCAATGATGTAAGCTATTAACAGGCGCAAGAGGAATCGTCGATAATGATAATGACCCTCAAGGTACTACAGTACAATTCACATGGTGTGAATATATGATCCGATGTCGAACACCACACAAAATATTTCGGTCGAAGGCCATTGATGTCAACCTGTTGCCGGAAGTGAGAAACTTGCCATTAAGGCATGCAAGCTTCAAAGCACTGAAATGGGTGTTTCTAAGTCAAATTCATGGATAATGAGCTAATGTCGAAAAGAAGTGATTCTTCGTAGGAGGGCCTTGATGTACCCCACATGAAATGAAGAAAATGATTTATGGAGGTGAAAACGATCTGACAACACAAGGTACAGGAATGGCAGTCATGAAAAAATGAAGGTTGAAGGTATTGTAGTGGATGAGGCATTAACTAGATTTGTGTTTATCAATTGAATGACTTCTCTTGAACATGTCAGTGACACTAAGATGGATTGGTAGCATTAACCCCAAAAGATGGATGGTGTGGTAGACCAATGGTGAGATGATAGTTGAATGGAATAACCCAACCCGACTCAATAATGGTGATGGAGTAAAAGTGTCATGTTTAAGAGCGATCTGCTACCATAAGTTTTTCAAGTTTTTTCCATTTTTGCCTAGTCATTACAGACCAATACCTCTTTATTTTTTTCAAGCTTGAGGAGGATAACATATGCCTGTTCTATAATTTTCCCTTTGTGCAAACCTATCCCTATGTTTTAACGAGTCTAGCGACAGTGTAACTCGGTCATATCTAGAATGGACAAGTTTATCGCTATTGTTTTAACCAGTTTAACGACAAGGATAACTCGTTCCTTTTCATGTTTAGAGAGTTTGAAAAGGGACGAAAAGAAAACTCGAAGTTCTTTTTCGTAAAATAATCCCTTAGGTCCAAAAAGGGATAAAATGATACAAAAGGGATGACTTTTCTGATCACTTTAATGAACCGAAAAAGATAAGCACTCGAACTTTTTCGTAGGATAATCGCTCGGGTCCGAAAAAGATTAAAATATATAGGAGGGATGACATTTCCAAGCACTTTAATGAGCTAGAAAGGCCAATTGCTCAACAATATTTTCATATTTAACAAGTCTGAAATTGGTTTAAAGGAGACTTGATTTTGAGGAACGAGTGGTGTCTAGGGTAGCGACTGGTTCTGGTGAATTTGGAACTTCTCAAAACGCGATGATTTCTGTGAAGAGGTTGGCTAACAAGACCACTCATCACAACTATTCCTCAAAAAGGGTGCACAAGCAAGGCTCAAAAGGCTGATAAAATGGCAATCACAAAGGTTATTTAGCTGGTGGGTTCATCTTTTGACAAGCTTGAACCATGGGGGAGCTATGCTTGGATTCAATTTCATTTTTACACAAGCTTAAATCAAACAAAGTATGCTTGGGTGCAATTTATATATATATATTATAAGCTTGAAATGACAAAACTAAAAATTGAAAATGAAATTGAAAAATGGTTTGCATGCCCCCAGCATGATGAAAAGGAGAGTCTCTTGTAACCAGATGGAAATCATTGTGGTTAGGTAGGACGGTTCTATCCAGAATAGACAAAACACCTCCTTGGCTTCGTTTAGAGTAGACAAAGGTGAATGGTGTATCAGACCAATCACATAACCTATAGGGAAACTTATCTTTTCAACTAGGTTCATCCAGAATAGAAAAGGGTGCATGCCTCCTAAGCTTCCTTATATTCACTAGACTACTCATGGAAATCAGTTGGACGGAATGAAGGTTCAAGAGATACTGTTGATGTAAAAGGACCATTTAAGGATGACAATTGACTTGGAGCTATGCTTGGACTGGGAAATGAAAGCTAGTCAATGGTGACAATTTTGCCTTCATGTGGGAAACACATCACTCAAAAGTGTGTTGAAACAATAGCTTCCGTGTTATAAACATAGTCACATCCAAGGAGTAGATTGTAATCTAACGATGTTGGGACTATCATCATGTTCAGATAAAGGATTTTCCTTCTCAAAGTGATCAGTAACTTAGGAAGGATCCCTAACAGTCGACTGGTTCATTTGTTAAACCCTAACAAATTCTATGTTACCGGCATAAGCGGTGGTGAACCAAGCGCTTTCCAAGTAGTTGAGGAAAGGATACTCACTGATGCCCCTTCATCTATAATAGTGCCAGACGCAATCATTTTACGAACTTGTACTATGATCTGGAAAGGTACATAAGAAGGAAGGCGGGATTTTTCTAGTTGATTTAAATCAAAGGAAGTGACTAAACTACTTGGAGGAAGGTATCGAATAAACGGGAGAAATAACCCCTGAGTTACGAGAGCTAGAGGATTTTCCTCTTGTCTAGATGGAATAAGCAGATTTCCCCCAAGGTTGTTAGAATCTGAAGTAACATAAATAACTTGAATGGTATCATCTCCACTCTCTTCGGGAAAGGTACGATTTTTCTGAAGGTAAAACTAGGTCAACTGTTACCTCGACCTGTTGACTTTGGTTAGGTATGGACTCATAAGATTCATTTTTAGAGAGAGTGGTTTCAACTGACAGTTGATTTAAGTCGGTTGGTTTTTCAACTAGTAAAGGACTTGGGGAGAGTTTCCTGTAGCCAAATGGAAGTCTCTATGGTGATGTCGGATGGTCATCCAACACTCTTTTGGCTTCATCCAAAAAGGGACAAAGGTGAAGGGTATGGTTCCCTTCACTTAACCTACATGGAAGTCTAACCTTTCTCGTCTATCCATGAACTTTGTTATCACTAGTTGAAGGTGTGTTATAAACATGATCTCCAGAATTTGATGACACAGGATGTTGTGAACGGGGAGACCATTCTTTCAAGATCTAAGGAAAGCAAGGATAGTCTCGAGAAAAATGGTCATCCACACAAATTACACATGGAAATTTGGCTTTGGAAAGTCTAATGTATGGATTTTCACCAAATGATGCATTCAAAGAAATGGTTGTTTGGTTGCCCCCTTGCTGAATTGGCTTCTTCTTCTTCTCCTTCCCTTTCTTCTTCTTCTCAACCACCTGGTTACTAGCATCACTACTTTCACCAAGCGAAGAGGAAGAAGGGGAGGGAGAAATAAACGAAGAAGAAGGCGAGGGATCAACTATAGTATCAACTAGAGGTTAATTCGATTGTGGAGGAGTGATGGCATTTTGAACCACAGAGGTTGAAAACAGTCATACTAGCAAGCCAATGGTAATTCCTGGGAGGGACAATGTGGCCATGTAGAGAGCACCAATATTTCCCCAAGAGGAAAAAGGACTAGGATTCCCCTCAAAAGGGATTCCTTGATTGGTGGACTCTGGATTCATTGCCATATGTCTCAACCTAAGATCAACTAAGGAACATGGATTTTATTCTGAAATAAATTAATTTTAATGACACTTTGACACAACTTTTCTTTTTCAATTTTAAAGAGTCAAGAAAAAGCTAAATATGACTCTAGTCCCCTTCAATTTTTAATGAGCCTGAAGTGAGAAGTGCTCAGATGGATCTTTTCTTTTAAACAGTCAAAAAGGAACGAAAGTGATTACTCTGGAAAATATAGACAAAGGGATTACCAAAGCAATCACAAAACTGCAATATACACCTTGGTGATAAATTAAAGAGAAATTACCAAGGATTTATGTATGACAATCAATCTTCCTGAATGTTGTGTTCAGTGCATTGTGATCAATAAAGCGGCAAATTCGGATTCCTATGGATAAACGATATAAGCCTGTTTTGGTCTCCCAATATATACACGACGGTACGGGGAGCACAAGTCCGTGCTAGCACATTTCGTATCAAGGAGGAGGAATCACCGAACCTTCGATGAAAATGATAGTTACTAGTTTTTACGATGCCAGAACACGTCTCTAGCCTAGATCTCTAGATGTGTTGCGTTAAGTTCCAAAGTGTTGTTAGATTAATTGAAATTTATTTTAGAGTTGATCTTGTTTAGAGTTTTCCTTTCAATGGTTCAACGTGTGATGTTGATTTGAAATTCCTAAAATGCAATATATAGTGATAAACAATCATTGTTTATTTTGAGCAATGAAAATCCTAGCTATTAGGGAAAGAAAATTACGATTCTTTCAAACAAAGAGCAAAGAGCACACACCAGTGCATTTTGCTAAATCATTTTCTGCACACAAACTAAATTCAAATGCAAATGCATGTATTTGTTTTTCGTTCTACTTAATGTGAAAAATTCCAGAAAGGAAAATTAAATGTAGCAAAGATCTGAAATATTTCTTTCAAAATGACATTTTCGACAATTTCTTCTTCAAAAGAGAAAGGAAGACTAAATGACACTTTTCAATTTTGAATAAAATTTTTCTTTCAACACTTCTAATATCAACAAATCAAACCAAATACGTGATGGAAAGTTCAATCGACTATCGAGGGAAGGAAGAATCCACGACACTTCTGTTTCTGACACAAAACGATAATTACGACACTTTTTGTACCAAAGCGACAGATCGATTTAAGCAACTTTTCGACAAATGATTTTAACTGATGGACAAATACATAAAAAATTTTACTAATCCTAAACTATTGGAGGTCGATCTATGTGATGCAAGTAGGCTTTAGTAAGGAAGTATTGTCCATGAGCAACAAAATCAACTAAACAAAACTAAAAACAAGGTTAGAAACCCCCAATTTCTAAAATGGAAAAAGGTTCAGTCAATCATCGCACCTAGGCTTCACAGAAACACGGATGCATCGAACTTTACACACTCAGGAGGTGCGATGCATACTAGTTTACAGTGACAGACAGTACGATAGGCCAGGGAGCACAACTGAAGTGGGTTTTGGCTCAGATGTGCAGTTGTTTTCAATGAGTTAAGCTGAGCTATGATGGAAAGTAAAGAGAAAAGTATAGAGGAATTCCTTCAGAGGTTGTCGAGCTACCAAAAGGGAATCTAAAATGATTTTAAGTCAAATGTTTAATTCATAAACTAAACTAGAGATTGACTGAACCAACATTCATCTACTATGAAATTGCAGAGCAAGAGCAGTTCAAAGGCTACCTGGATGACTTCAGGCTCTGTCTATAGTTTATAAAACAAAAAATAACAACAAAAAAACATCTATTCATGTCCCCAGTGGAGTCGCCAATTTGTTTCTGGGAAAACTAGTGTCTTGTCGAATGACTAGCCCTCTAGGTTTGGCAACTACCCTAGAAACAATAGTTTAAAGTAATTCAATGATTTCCCCTATGTATAATAGATAAGAGAAAGATAATGGAACCAAACTGTAACTTCCACTTAATCCCTTTCTTGATCTCTCTCCCCCTTGACAGATCTTGCAACTCCTCCCCGTACTTAACCTACTTGGAAAGTACTTGTAGAAACACTGTAACAAAGAACCGTCGAAGCATATTGATCTATTATAATATAAACATTATAGAATCAGATATATAATGAACATACAATAAAATTCATAAATGATAACATTGACAATTGCACAATCATATGGAAGAAAACTTGAACAACTTTATTAAATAGAAGGGACAATTACAACCCAATTGTCTGATCCAGCATCATCCTCCCAGCATCAATTCCTCTGCATCTCATGAAATAGAAAGATCACACCGATAATACAATGCTCCTTCCTCAATTACAAACTATCGACACTTCCTTACAATTCACAATATTCCAGCCTCCTAGATCTCTTAGATGAGGGATCCATTTATAGATGTGTGCAAGGGTGTGAGTCATCTCTGGAGTTTTGATTAGTGTCATTCCACTTGTTACAATCGGTTCCACTTGGATATTTCTTGGACCTCTTACTAATCCCAGTGCAAATTCAGAGAGGCAAGTGTCATAGGAGAAGTTTCTAGAAGATTCCATGAGCAACCACCTAGCCAAATGTCTCAGACATTTGTGCATCCTTGCCCATCACACCCTATAGAAGGCCTAATCAGTATACATCGCACTTGGCCAGCGTAGCAGTTAGTATGGTTTAGCTTAAGCCATTTCTAGATGGTTTCTTAGGTGGAACTTTTGGGGAATGATGTAATCAGATGACCATGTTCTTTTAGGGTATGAAACAACTCTCTTAGGGGTTTATGAGCCCTAGTTTATCGACATATGAGTTTAGGGTTGGAGTACCCAAATATATCTATAACAACTACCAAGCTTAGCATCAGTTCACCACTGTCGACGATCATGAGGATGTCAAAGAGTTGGTCTTCTGATAGTTGTATGAGTCTTAGTGATTTATTGCATGGCTTTCTCAAGACTATTTTGTCTCACATGGGTACATGTCAATATTGTATGTAACATATTATAAATTTGAAGTCCAAGTGTCGATAGTTGAATGTAACAGTCATAGAGTACGTGAAGATTCATTAGGGTAGGTAAACAATCACAAAGGGGAATGTCAAGCATCACCCCACCCTTTTCTATTTATAAAACATCATAACCCATCGTAGAGGTTTTTGGGCAGCCAAGCTTTCGATAGGAGTATCTAAGAGAAATCTTGGAGTGTATTGTAACAAGCCTTGACTTCTCCATAGTACAGAGCTAGTACATCTCTTTGGAGGAGTAGGCGACAATGACTGTAATGTTTTGTTATGAAGACTAGTGGTTGGTCATGGTTGTACTGTATGATTGGACCTTTCACTTCTTAATATAATAGAGCCAACATGTTTCATGCATATGTTGTTATTGTATTTCAGTTATCTTGGTTACTCTAATGATATATGTATATGTTCGCTTACGCATGTATGTATAGACTCTTTTTGTATATGTATGTATGAATCTTATTGAGATGTGTTATTGGTTTAACCATCACTTTGGATTATTGGTTCACTTGCCTTCCAATTTGTGATGTATCTTTTTTCGTTTGTTCCCTTCCAAGGCGCGTGTTTCCACGGGTTTCCAAGTGGCGCACTCACCCCACTTTCCATGTGTTAGAAATGTTCATGCACCTTCCTTGGATTGTTGTGCATGTCACAGCCTTTCTACCAACAAGGATATATTACTTACCTCTACACATAACTGCAGTCAAGGCAATACCATACGACCCACTGTTGGAACTCTTACACCAAACGGTCTGAGATCTAGTTGGGACTTCTTACCGGGGAGATCCCCTGACATGTTGGCGAGTCTAGCACTATCAACACAACCATAGGATTTCTTCCTACAAGTCCTATTTTGAACATCTCCTAAAAAACTTCATCCTTGGGACACCTAGAATTCACTGACACTCCTTGGCACACACACTTATTCATTCATTTCCAACCATTTTGACCTAGTTCTTCCTTTTGTTCCCTGGCACTCACTAACACTCCTCAACATCCATTGACATTTTCTGCCATGTGTTAACACACATTTTCATCCCTTGGCATGCCCGGACACTCCTTAGCTATCATGCCCTCACAACTACCCTTACTTTTTTCGAGACTTGGGAACCCAACCAAGTCTTTCTTCAACTACATCAACTTAACCAAGTTATAGTTACTAAAACCAGATTATGCCTTGTTCACCTAGGAACTACCTATAACACATCTTAGGCTACTCATGTCCAATCCCAACTCATCCCACTTAACAAGTTACCAAGTCAAGGCTCACATCCAACCATGGCCATAAAACAACTAAGAAACACAATTTAGATCTTGACATGTCATAGCACCTGGCAATTCTAATAATCCCTTAGCCCTATGTGGCACATGTTAACATCCCTTGCATTTCCTGGCATGATTTTCACTCCCTAGAACATGCTAGCACTCCCTAACATGCCCTGTAACTCTAGCATCCCTTGGCACTTCCTAACATCTAACCTTGCCATTCCTTCCTTAGAACACTTAGAACTTGTTGACACTTTCTATCACACACTATTATCTCTTCATTTCCATGCATTTTGAACTAGTTCTCCCTTTTTTTTCTATGGCACTCCCCAACATTTGTTGGCACACATTGACACACCATGGCACCTGTCACATCTTCGCATGTTGCCCTAGCACTCTAGCATTCCTTGGCACTACCTAACATATCTTGTCACTCCCTCCTTAACACACCTAGAACTCACTAACACTCCATGTCACACACTCTTATCCATTCATTTCCATGTATTTGAAACTAGTGATCCATTTTTTTCCTTCACACTCCATAACACTCCCTGGCATGCATTAGCACACCCTAGCACTTGGCACATCTTGCCATGTTTCTGTGGCCTCTAGCATGCTTTAGCACCACCTACCATACCTTTTTACTCCCTCAACATACCTGTATCTCACCGACACTTCCTGTTACAAACTCCTATTTGTTCATTTGCATGCATTAATTTGACCTAGTGCTCCCTTGTGTTTCCCTTGCACTCCGTAGCACTTCCTAGCACATGTTGGCACACCCTGGCACCTAGAACATCTTGGCTAGATGTTGACCTAGCAATCTAGCATGACTTAATGCAGCCTAACATACCATGTCACTCTCTAGTTAGCACACTTGTAGCTCACTAACACTCCTTGTCACACACTCTTATTCATTCATTTCCATGCATTTTTACCTAGTGCTCCCTTATGTTTCCTAGCACTCCATAACACTCCTTAGCACGCATTGGCACATCTTGGTCTGCTTCCCTAGCACTCTAGCATGCCTTGGCACTACATAGCATACCTTGTCACACCCTCCTTAACACACCTGAAACTTGCTAACACTCCATTTCCATGCATTTGAAACTAGTGTTGCCTTGTGTTTCCTTGGCACTTGGCCCTAACACTCCCTAGCATGCATTTGCGCCAAACCTTGGTACCTGGAACATCTTGGCATGCCTTAGCAATTTCCTTGTCTTAGCATGCATAACATGCCTTGGAATCACCTAGCATGTGTTAGTATTTTCTGGCGTTTCTCGGCACACCTTGGAACTCCCTAATTGTTATGCCCTCATAGATATATTTACTATTTTTGTGACTTGGTAACCCAACCAAGTCATTCAAAAAACAGTATTGTGCCCAACCCAAAGTCTCCCTTTTTATGAAACTTCTTTGACCAAACCCTTATAATTGTAACCATGGGCTTGGCTCCTACAATTCCTATTATGACCTTCTTCTAACACACTTTTCCTTGAGACACATGAAATTCATTGACACTCCTCGACACCCACACTTATTTGTTCATTTCCATGTATTTTGACCTAGTTATCCCTTGTGACACCCTAACACTCCCTAACATTCCTCAAAACGCATTTTCAATTCTCGACATGTGTTAGCATTCCTTTTCATTCCTTGCCATGCCCTAACACTCCTTAGATATAATGGATTCACAACTACCCTTATGTTTTTTGGGACTTGGGAACCCAACCAAGTCTTTCCTCGATTACAACAACTTAACCAAGTTACAGTTACTACAACTACATTATGCCTTGTTCACCTAAGAACTTACTAAAACTCATCTTAGGCTACTCATGTATAATTTCAACTTGTCCAACTTAACAAGTTACAAGTTACCATGTCAAGGCTCGCGTCCAATTGTGTCCATAAAACAACTGAGCAACATAGTTTACATCTTGACATGCCATAGCACCTAGAACATCTAACAATCCATTGGCACTATGTTGCACATGTTAGCACCTCCTACATTCCTTGGCATTCTTTGGCACTCCCTAGCACTCCATGACATGCCCTAGAAATCTAGGATTCCTTGATATTGCCTAGCATATAACCTTGTCACTCCATTCGTAACACACTTGAAACTCACTGACACTCCGTATTATGTAGTATTGTTCTCGAAGGAGTATGAAAATGAAAAACTTTAGGCTGTGGATGACAAGCAACCCTAACAATAAAAATGGTTGTTAAACAGTGTAGATCTTCAGCAAATGATAGAAACAAAACTTGCCAAAGCCCTGATCTATGCAACAAAAATAGTTAAACAACAAAATGGAATAGTAAAATAAGTACAACTCCAATAATCCAATGGAAACTAGATATATAAAGAATATATTTTATAAAGGACACCTGTGAAGGGAAAAAATAATGTTACAAGTTGCCCTCTATGGGATGGGTTCTTGGTTATCCTCAATGTCTTTAGCATTTGTAGAGTCTTTGTCTCCTCTATAATGTGTAAAACCCAACAAACAAAATGTTTGAGCTCAATGAGAACTCAAATAAAAAATAAAATGGTGTGCGACAATGATAATAATCAGAGCTACAACAGTGAGTGAAACAATGAAAATGATCAAAAGTGAAGAATGAATGGAAAACCCTTCTATTTATAAAAAATATATTAGGTTATCCTCGAATAATGAGCAATAATAAAATATTATTAACCCCATTCTAGAATTAACTGTATGGAATATTTTATTATATTTGGTTTGGAGGGAAAGATTATTTAAACTTTTATTTAGAAATAATAAATAAATAAATGATTTATTTATTATCTCAAGAAATATGGGTAAGGAATGATTTATTTAATTATTCCCAAGGGATTTGGTAAAACTTGACAAGGAATAATAACTAATTAGTTGTTAATTAATTATTCCTAGAGAAAAATAAGATAAATAATGATTTATTATTTATTTCTCATTATTTGGTCAAAGTGACAAGGAATATTAATTAAACAATGGTTTAATTAATTATTCCTAGAAGATAATTAAATAAATAGTGATTTATTTAATTATTCTTCATGGGTTTAATTATAAATGACTTAGCAAATGTGGTTTATTAAGTAATTTCTCACAGTGAAAGCAATTTTACAATGGTAAAACTGGCCCTACATGGTGTAATTCAACCCATCTAGTAAATTATGGCTAGATGATCAATTGTTTGTGATAACACTCCATATCACACAGTCGTATTTATTCATTTCCATGCATTTTGAGCTAGTTCCCCCTTGTGTTTCCATGGCACTCCCTAACTCTCCCTAACACCTTACAGAAATGCAATTTTTCTTATTCTTGGCTATGGTGTTCTTCTTTTATACATGTGATAGTTGACTATACCATGAAATAATGCAAAACATTCTTAAACGATGGGAGATCCTCTTCATGCATGAAGCTAGTGGAATGTGACAAGTTATCCAAAATTCATCCAAATATGTAATTTGTGCCTTGAGAATTGCTGGGATGGGGTCCCCTAGGTCAGCTTTCGGGTTAAAACCCAAGTCTTGATGTAAATTTTGGTAAAAAGATGTAAAGTCTCTACAACTTGTGGATGTAGAGTGCATAGATAGTTAGAAGTCAAAAGGGGTTTTAGCCCCTTGGTTATGTAAATTCGAGTCGGTTTTGAGATCCACCCATGTTCCATGGACCATGGGATTGTATGTAAAAAGCTATAAATAGGTGTGTCTTAAGAGAGTCTAAGGAATGCTTATGTCTACGTCTGAGGAAAAGGGAAAGTAAATAGTGGAAAGATAGAATGGAAAATGATACATAGTTGAGTGCATATAGGCCTCAAGTAGATTCCACAACTGAGTGCGCGGACCCCTGCAGTTGAGTGCGCAAGGAAGTTTTGAGTCTGTAACCTCATATTGAAGATCAATAAAGAATATTGTTGAATAGATTCATGTGTTTATATGTTTTCTTCTCTTATTTATGTTTGCGATATATGATTTGATGGAATAATGTCTTTATGAAATAATGATGTATTAATGTGCAACTCCATTGGATAAGTCTTATTAACTGTACGTAATGAATGTTAAGTACTTAAGAGAAGATTATAATACATTCTATTATTTTTATTGAATACTTAAGTAGATATGCACGAACTCAGATCTAGGGTTGTTTTATGGTGCACATAAGTGGATGATTCATCTGTTAAGGGTACGCAAAGACCTATCGTAGAACTTTGCAAAGGTTCAGAGGTCGTTTAAAGGAAGTTGCAGTACTAAGCCGTAGGGGATTATAGATTTGAATGAAGGCAAATCTAGGGAAATACATCACACTAAGCTCTGGATGTGGAAACTTGGTTCTAGCATCCCCTAATACTACTTCGGGTGACGCTTGAGCATGTGTTATGCGGGTTGATGCTGAAAGGGCTAGTAGTGTAGGGTTTTTTTTTGGCACCATTACCTTTGAAACTGGGTTAGGACCCACTAAGCCAACAAATGGTTTTATTGTTAGGACTGTGATCTGCATAAGGAGATGTGTGATGTTGCACCATTGGAATCCGACCAAGAAGGAAATTGAGAAGTGGTTGGATAGGAAGATTAAAAAATCCATGGTGTAAGAGAATAATAATACATGCTTGTCAAAGGAGAAGTGGTTGGACATATATTTGTATGCAAAAATATAAAAAAAATTCTTTTGCACCTTCCCGATAGAACTATACGAGTGGATAGCTAAGTTAGCAGATAGCTAAGGAAGCTGGAGGCTTGATGGTCCAATAGTGTGGACTCTGGAGCTAGTGTGAAGTTGGAAGCTTATGAAGACAAGATCACACGCACTGTTGACCACTGGCTCAATCTAATTATAGGGGGATTTGTTACAAAATTCACGGTTAATACCTCAATCAGCTACATTGATGTAGAGAGACGCTTCTTCAAGGGAGTGTGAGGTAAGTATCTGAGATCTTTGAATGCCTTGATTAAGATTCTCTTGTTTGAAAAATAGGTTATGTCATTTCCTTAATCTTCAGATCTACATGAAGTGGATGGATCTTTAGAAATCGAGAAAACGCGGGCCTTGAATATAGATCGTTGATTGGACCTCCTTCGAGCGATGATGAGGGAATGGCATAGGCCTCACTGCAGATTGTAGTCCAGCTGATAAGATAGGGTTTTCTATAGATACATCATCTATCCACTCCACCTCCACTCTCACCTCCGCAGCATACACCTTCGCCCACACCACTGCTGCCACCACAGTCGTTCAACATGTCAAAACTCAATAAAGTTGTTGATTTTCAAAGGTATAGGAAGTGAAGATATATATCATTTTTGGTTTGTTCTGAATGTTATGTGGACCATGTAGCAGATCACTAATGACAACATAAAGAATGCACACCTAGTTACTGCTATGCACGATCGCGTGCTGACATGGTATATTTACTACTGTGTTGATCATCATTTAGCAACACTAGAAGATATTAAGGATGCTTTAAAAGGAGTTTAGTAAGCCTAATTTTGGCTTGCAGATAGTCATTGGATTTAAGCAAATCATGATGAGGTCTAGTGAGATGCCTTGGTAGTTAGATCAAAGGCTTAAATGTGTGATCTACAAAGCTAATATGCACCTCACAGATGGGCAGCACCGCGAGTGGTTTGTAGCTTCTCTTCCACCCCACCTAAGGATTTCTTTGTAATAGAAGAAGATAGGAACTTAGGAAGAAGCCGTAGAAATCATGATGAGATTGCATGGGACACCTATTCAGGATGCGACTTTGGGAATCCAACATATTCACTACTAGTTGTAGAACCTCTGCTTGGAATTGCAAATCTTGAAAAAGGAGAATATGTTTAGGCCAGAGGTGTGCGAGGAAGTCTAGCCCCTCAAGCATAAGATCCAGGGGCATGATAAATACCACTGACCTATCTTTGCTAATTATATTATAGGGGGGAATGATCCCTCTAAGTCAGGAAGCTCTAGCAGAACCAAGTGCATGGCCTGCACTATGGTGCACTATTTGTCATGTGGTTGGAAAAAACGAAACAAATAATTATCATTTAATTCAAAAATTTGTTTAGACGCAGCAAAAACTGTTCCGTAACTTCTGCAAATCAATGGCCCATGATGAACACCACTGTCACAGCTATGAACTAATTATGGAAAGAATCCCTACCTACTGAATGAAAGCAAAGAATTGGCCTCCAGATTGGGGCACTAGAGGAGCACATGGAGGATATCAAGGACGAGGATGAGGCAAAGGAGGAGGTGGATCTGGGAGAGGTCAAAATCAAGTTATTTGCCATAAATTTGGAACATCAGGGCTTTACGTGTGGGAGTGTTAGAATTAGACACGCCCATCGTGACAATACTGCAACCAGTTTGAGCACACTATAGAAGAATGTCTTGTATTGATAGCTCAGATGCAAGAGAAGAAGGCACAACCTCAACAACCTATGTATAACTTACAAATGATGAGAGCTAAGCCCCATGAGGAATATCCAAATGTGAATATCATGCTAAGAAGTGGAATAACAACTATGGATTATAAGCGAAAACAACTTGAAGAGGATGGATAGGTCCAAAAGGCCCCAAAGAAAGAAGTTGGGTTTGATCTGGAGCATGCAAAGGAAAAAATAATGCAAGCTAATAAAATATTCGCTGAGGCATCTACCTCAGGGAGCCAGAGAAAAGTACTAGAAACTAGCGCACCTACGAAGATTGACCCCTCTGTACTTACCACGTTCTTGCAAACTTGCATGAAACTTCTGCACAATAGCAAGGCTGTGAAAAGTATGCAAGAGTTGATAAACAAGTGTGCTGGTAAATAAAAAGATCCTGATGAACACTGCGTAGTAAGAAAAATTGGGAAAAATAAGGCAAGAACAGGGCGCGAGATGAGGCTTACTGCACAGATAGGAGATTATGAGAAGGACCAAACTATTTTGGATTTGGGGTCTAACACGAACATTTTTCCTAAACAAATCTGGGAGAGAATGGGGAGGCATGTTCTGCAGTGGTATTCGATCGAGCTTAGGATGGAAAACCAGTAGAAGAACATCCCTATGGGATAACTACATGGAGTAACAGTAGATATACAAGGTGTGAGGGCACTGGCTGATTTTGAAGTAATAGAGATCGTTGATGAAAACAATCCACATCCCGCACTCCTCGGAATTGACCGGGCCATTAATTTGAATGGAGTCATCAACTTAAATAAGAGGATGATGTCGTTTGAGAGGAAATGAGTTCTGGTTGTAGTATCATTAGACACTCCAGAAGGATTGTGCTATATTGAACCAACCTATGACTACGAAGAGAATGATGATGACTTGGATCAGATCTACAAAATAACTGTGTGAGATCAAGACTGGATTAATCTAACAGATGATGGATGGATTGCATGGGACCAAGAAATTTCATGTACCTCAGATTCAGATGAAGAATTGGAACATTGGCAGAATAGGTTGCATGAAGTATCTACAATGCACTCAAACATGATGACTAAATCGTTGCGATGTGTGTCGTCATAGGTAAGAATTTTACCTTATTATGATCATTTAACTAATGTAGATAAATTTTTTAATTTCTTTCAATGAGAAGTCCCTGAGGCCCACCACTTCCAAGAGTTAGATTTGGCACTGCACGCAATGCCCCCACGATGGTGGGGTACACACAAAGATAGCTTTTGTAAATGGCGAGATTACCAGAGGATGATGAGGTTGTGATTTGGTCATTCAAAAACTCATATGAATGAGAAATATGACAGGAGAAATGATCCACATGATCATTTAGAAAAGTGGACTAAATTTTATGGAACGAAGCCACAGCCGCAGTGTGTGCACTTATTCTATCATACTTTGGATATAATTCCTATGAATTGGTATCTGGAGATGGAGCTCCGCCATGCAACCACAGAGTGGGATATATTAAGGGAAGGATTCTTAATGACCTTCAGTTTTGAAGATGGGTTTGAATGCATTGATGAAGCTCTATAGGAGATTAAGGCAGCAATCTTCAAAATTTTGTAGGATCCTATGGAGTTGGTTCAGCCAGGTTGGAGCACCCAATTGCGGCATGCACTAGAATGTTATAATGTGACCGCTAAGGGGGAGGATGAATATCCAAGAAATATCAACATTCCAAAGGCAGAAGGTCATCACGAGGCCAAAGGTCCGCAACTAGAAAACTCAGACATCACCACACCATTGAAAACCAAGAAAGTAATCATTGGCACTAAAGCAGAGCCAAAATTTGTGAAGATTGGGAACTACTGGGATGATGCCATAGTGGATAAGGTTGTTGCGTTACTTCACGAGTACCAGGATATTTTTCCTACCAAAGTTTTGGACCTGAAAGGCATCATATGTGACTTGGGAGTGATGAAGGTCATTTTGAAATGGATGCCAAGCCCACTAAGCAGAGGTCATATCACCTTAATCCCAAATACAAGGAAAATGTCTACTTGGAGTTGGATAAGATGCTAGAAGCAGGCATCATCAAACCAGTGGAAGAATCTGATTGGGTGAGATTGATGGTGGTTCAAGAAAAGAAACAAAAGGGATAAATAAGGATTTGCATAGATCTAAGGAATCTTAATGATGCCTGCATCCATGATCCTTTTCCCACACCATTTACTAATGAGGCATTGGACACCGTTGGAGGGATGGAGGCCTACTCATTCAGTGATGGATTTTTGGGGTACCATCAAATTAAGATCACGCAAGAGGATAGGAGAAAAACAACCTTCATGACCAAATGGGGTTTCTTTCAGTATACCGTCATGCCATTTGGACTTAAGAATGTGCCTATCATATTCTATCACGTAGTTATAACAAAATTTAAAGAGTTTATTCATATGTTATTGGAGGTGTATTTTGATGACTGGATGGTGTTTGGTTTAGTAAAGTGGCATGTAGCATGTCTATGCCCTATGCTGGATACATGTTGCAAATACCAGATGACGATGAACCTGAAGAAGTGTCTATTTTATGTCTGGTTTGGGATCTTGCTAGGTCATGTGGTGTGCAAGAAAGGACTAATGGTGGACCCTGCCAAGATCACAGTGATAGGGAATTTAGGGGCCCCAAGAAGTGTTAAATAGTCACTTGCAACACTTGGGCATATAAGATATTATATAGTGTTCATCAAAGCTTATTCTCAGATTACCAGACCCATGGAGAAACTTTTGAATAAGGATGCTACATTCTGTTGGGATGAAGAATGACAGTGAAGTTTTGATGTATTAAAGGATAAGATGCTTAATGAATCGATTTTGGTCTTCCCAGATTGGAAAAAGGAATTTCATGTACATATCGAGGCCTCTTGCATTGCATTGGGAGTAGTGCTAACACAGGCTGGTGAGGGAGAGATGGACCACCCTGTGGCCTTTGTGAGAAAGAAATTATTAAAGGATGATAAGAATTACTCAATGACAGAGTGTGAAGGATTGGCCATGGTATACGCACTTCAAAATTTTAGGCATTACTTGTTGGGCAGACATTTCGAAATGTACATAGATCATTCTACCTTGAAATACATGGTCAATAAGCCTATGTTCAGGGGGAAGATCTATCGATGGTTGCTGATATTCTAGGAGTATGAATTTGAGGTGATTGTGAAGCCAGAGAGGTTGAATGCAAGACCTGACCATCTATCATGGATCAAGATAGGAGAGGAGCCTACCAATTTGGAGGAAGGGTTTCTCAATGTGTATCTCTTCGCGATGCGAATAACAGATAACCACTTTGTAGATATTGTCTACTTTTTTACTACAAGGACGGCACCAGAAGGATACAAAAGTCAGGAAAACAAGGAGCTAGTAGTGCACGTGGAGGATTTCTCAATGATTGCAAGACATTTGTATAAGATGGGTGGAGACAAGATACTGCGACGATACGTGCTAGATTTTGAGTGGAATAGAATCCTCACTAAAGCTCATGGAGGGGATGTCGGAGGACATTATGTAGGAAAGGCAACACCGCAGAAGATTTTGCGCATAGGCTTATTGTGTCCTACACTGCATAGAGATTTTAAAGCATATTGTAGGGCATGCGATGCATGTCAACGAATGGGCAGACCATCATGGAGGGACGAGTTATCATTGAATCCTCAAGTATCATTGCAACCATTGGAAAAATGGGCAATTTATTTCATTGGGCCCATCCAACCACCAAGAAAGTGTTGGAAAAAATAGTGAGAGGGGGGGGTGAATCAGTATTATTAAATCTTTTCCAATAAACACTCGTAGATCTGACTAATGAAACTTGTATTTACCTTCCATATTTTAATGTAATTTATTTTTTAGATGTTAACCATTAATCTATATGTCAGAACCGTATAATAATAAACAGGAACAAGAAACATAGACAGTCACACCAAAGAACACCAGATATAAGGTGGAAACCCAATGTGGATGAAAAGGACCTACTGCAATATGTCTCTATCTTCTTTCAATTAGAAACTTCTTTTTATAATGATTTTGTACTGGTGCAGTCCTCTGCCAGTACGCATGCTACAACTTGCAAAGAGCTACAACCCTCTCTCATTTTCCAGCTTCTCCTGGAAGGGAGCTAAAACCCCTAGCTCTTGTACTAGCTAAGATACTACTACATAGGTGCTGACCTATAGAAGGCTACCACCTTCTCTTTCTTCCAGGGACCACGTTTCATAGATTTTCAAACTGGATCCAAAACATCAAGTACATGTGCATCACCCAATCTCGTTTAAACAAATAACTTCTCAGAATGCAGTAACCAGAAAATAACACTAGTAAACAGACACCAATTTAAACCTAGATCTCTGCAGAAATAGATAAAATACAGCTAAAATATATTTCAGGAAAGGTCCGCAACTTCACCGAAGGAAACCTACAGATATCCGCACTTCTGGCGTGATAAGTCTGCACAACTCCGCACCTGCACTGTCTACTGTTCAGTGCACTTTCGCACCTGCTCCGTCGATTCAACTGCGCACCTCCGCACTTGCTTCTTCTCTAGTTCTGCGCACCTTCACACTTGCTTCTTCTCTGGTTCAGTACACCTTCGCACCTTCTTCTTCTCTAGTTCTACGCACCTCCACAGTGCACCGTTACCGTTCCTGCACACCTCCGATTTAGACATTTTATGAGTTCTCAACCATACCCGAGACTTTTGAAATCACAGATCCATTCATGCATCAAAGGGATCCCAACTCTTTAGTAGATCTGACTTATAATGCTCCGATTTCTCCTTGATTCAGATTCAACTATGTCTCACCAACCGATTATCAGAAATTCAGATCTTGCTCTTCATAATATTTTCAACTCAACTGTGCTCAGCCAAATGATCTCCTTTCCTTTTTATAGGCTATGCCTCACTCAAAACCATGGACCAAAACCATTGAGAAACAATACCAAGGACCCAATACTTGGGTTCAAATCTTTTGGATGCAATACCATGGACCAAAACCATAGGATCAAAAACTATCTGACTAATACCATGAACCAACCATAAGATTTCCCACGTGCATGCGCGTTTCTCTACATGAAAGTGCGTGAAATTTTCTCTGCATGAAAAAAAAATTGTCTGACTAATACCATGAACCAACCATAAGATTTCTCGCGTGCGTGCACTTTTCTCTGCATGAAAGTGCATGAACTTTTATCTGCATGAAAGTGCGTGAACTTTAGCTTCGCACCTTTTGTGTGGGAGACCTGCGAAGATATCCGCACCTTTTCAACGGTTCTCTTGCGCAACCTGCCGATGACCGCATCTTTTGATCTGAGCACCTGCGGAACCAGAAAATAACTTTGCTGCACTATAATTTATCATATGAGATGAGTGGGTTGCCATCAAGTACAACATATGTATCATAATGCCAACACAAAGAAGACAGGTGCACATTATATCATCACCGCGATAGAGTATCAAACCATATGGGTGGAGACACATTCAGTGAAGGATTGTATAGGGGCTATAGTAACAAAGTTCTTGTTTGAGTATGTGCTAACCAGATTTGGCTACCCAAAAGTGTTGATGAGTGATCAGGGTATGCACTTCCTAAGTGAAACGATCAACGCGTTGACTGAAGAGTTCCAGGTTTATCATTAGAAGATAACAATGTATCATCCTTAGGCTAATGGAATAGTGGAGGCCTTTAATAAGATCTTGAAGAATGCACTGACGAATATTTGTAATGCGCAGTGAAATGATTTGGATGTGCACGTACTTGCAATGATGTGGGCATACATGACTACTTGCGAAAAGCTGACGGGGTAGACACCTTTTAGATTGGTCTATGGAGTAGAAGATGTGATGCCTATAGAGTATATCATGCCTGGTCTATGCATAGCAGCTTTCACAGGTATGGAAAATCATGAAGCTTTAGAAGAATGGATCGTGCAGCTGGTAGAGCTTGAAGAAGACAAATTATTGGCTGGATTCCATTAGCAAGTATAGAAGGAGCATGAAAAAGCATGGGATGATCGATACATCAAGCTACACACATTCAAGGTAAATGATTTGGTCTTATTGTATGATAGAAATTTCACTAAGTTTCCGGGAATATTTTAGATCCACTGGCTTGGGCCATATGTTATCAAAGAGATTACAGATAGAGGCACAGTTCAGCTCGCGAAGCTGAACAAAGAAGCTTTTCCAGGAAGGGTGAATGGCAGCTAATTGAAGCCATATACAGGAGATATAGCTCAATGACTATATGACGATGGGATGGTCCTAGTGCTCGATGCAGCTGTAAGGGAGGGCGGGTCTATAAACTACACTACCTGGGTTGGAGGACAATGCGGTAGGAAGGTTGCATGGAAAACGGTGAAGTTACGATTTAAGAATCTGCATGGAGGGAGCTGCAGTACGAAGGGAGGTTCCACACAACACAAAAGGAAAGTGACGGTTGAGTCACTGTTCATGATTTGACAGCTAGGAGATGGTTAAGAGGAGCGGGCTGGCAGCATTTAAGGCCAAAATATTTGAAGATCTGCCACCAAAAAAGCATTAATGGTCGAATTTTGGGGGGAACGATTGCATTTGAATTCAAAAACCCCTATAAATTACGTGTGTCAGTCCAACAGAGAACACTTTGCACACTTAGAGTTTTTAAGTTGTGTTGTATTTTGCTTATGAATCACTCATTCTTTAAGGATTTGGTCATGAGCTTGCATTGGCCAATTTAGCAGAGTTGAATTAGAAGCTCATCCCTGACACAATGTTAGGACCAAGCCCTACTGAGACTGTGAGCACTAGAGGAGATGTTGCATCTGAAGTAGATGCTCTAGAGGTAGTAAGTATGAAAGCTTTGAATCTTATGCCTATGACACTGAGGTCACCTAAGCCAAAGCCTACACCTATTTGAGAAACCCAGAAGATGAAGAAGGATAAACAAAAGAAGTTGGTACCAGTGTGCGAGTCACCTAGGAAAACTTTGGTGAGCTCCAGTATTGCAGCAATAATGTTGCAACTCCTAGGGCTTCCTTCTTTACTTTTATCAACCCGGTAGTTCATAACAAACTTGGAAGTGACGGTGTTGTATGCACAAGTACTAGCTCTTACTGCAGGCTGTCACTTGATCAGCTGGCACAAGTTCTCTAGGAGCTTAAGCCAACTTCTATGAGTTTTAAAAAGAAGCTTTTAACAATGATGGAAGAACGGTAACTCTACAGGGGCTATTCTACTTGCAGAAAGAGAAGGAAAACTGAAATGAAATGTAAACCATAGCAAAACCGTAGTTTACCCACTAACCCTACATTTGCAAGAAAAGAGATGGAAACCAATGAAGTGAGTGCCATTTGGTTAATAAAAAGGTAAATTTCATTTATTCAAGCTACTTCTGAAAATAAATGGAAAGAAATCATCTTTTTTCCCTTTCGAGTATTTTTATGTGGAATTATTATGCTTGTGATTTGGTAAGTTGTGGTTGTGCAGAGGGTTGGTGGCAAAGGAAGATGGATTTGGCTTTTTTAGAAGGTGAGGAAGGTGTGGAGAGGTCCTAAGAAGTCCCTAGTACCCTTCTAGAGACTTCCATTGTGATCAGACTTCAAAAAATCACTCACAGGAAATTCTACAAGAGGCTGCAGGGGATCTACAGGAGGTTCTATAAGAGGGGGCCGAAAGTGGTTTTTGGAGGTTTGCACATGGAAAAATGATGGAAAAAGTGAAATGAAGGCTAGATGAAGGTTTTGAGGGGTCTAGAACTTGTCAAGGAAGATCAGGAACAAAGGAGATGGTTGGATTTGTTCAAAGGTCAAGAAAGAAACTTTGTGAAAAAATGCAGAAATTAGGGTAGATTGATGAAATGTGGTGAAGGAGTGGGGAAATATAGGAGAAGTGAGTTCGAACTAGATATTTGATGGAGGGATGGTGAGCTGAGATGTCCTACAATAGATCTACACATTCACTTAACAAAATTGACCATAGAAAGAACTAAAAACAGAGTTTTGTCCGACTTAACCTAATTTATGACCTAAAACCAAAAAATGTTGCATAGTACCTTAGGAACAGAAAAGAATGTGAGAAAAGCATGGTAAATGAATATGAAATGATTTAAGCATGTGAATCCAAACTAATATCAACTTCTCCAAAAAATATCTCACTAGCAGTTGCATTGGAAGAGCAAAAACTGTGTTTTTGGTGGCAGTAGTAGTGTCGTGACCTCAAATCATGGTCCCAAGAAGGGAGAAAGGATATCAAGAATTTTTTTTGACCTTTTTGGATCTTTTTCTTTTACTGTAGCAAACTACTTAAGCAACTTGAAGCAAAAACAACTATTCTAACCATCAAGAGCAACCTAATCTAATGAAGCAAAATGAGCATATGCAGTAGAAATTAACTCATGAATGGAAACAAAAAATATAAATACACAAAAGAGGTTTTAAGCACCTTGTGGTGGGCCCTAATCCAAGAGCTTCAGCCCTCTAGAAAAGATCAGTGTTGTTTCAAAACTTGGTTCATCTTCATTTGTCAAAAAATATCAGTTACATCACAAAAAATTGGCTTCAAAAAGAGCACGAAAATGAGTTGAGTACAATGTTGCACAAAAGTGTGAAAATAGACTAAGAAATGGCCAACCTACTGAGGCTTGAAGCCTTCTTATTTATACAAATGGGGATTCCCAACAGTCATCCTAAACGTAGGGAACTCAGCTGCCCAGAACTAAATATAACAACAACCCTACTTGACTTGCTCAGCTACCGCTTGGAATCATCAATGTGGGCCTTTGTACTCTGAGCTGCTGATGGAGAATTTGAGGATGGGGTCATTAATGAAGGAGACACCCCTCCTACAAGTCCTCATCCATGTTTCCTCAAGTTTGTCTGCCATTTTTCTCATAAATTCCTAGTCCTTGTCCAAAATTGTCCAAAAAATCTGCAATAAACACTCATTAGACTACATGGCAAAGTGACCAACCACATTCACTCTACTGACATAAACATATACAAAATAATGTGCAAAAATATTGAGAATGGTGGATTAAATGAAAATAATAGGTAGAATGATCCCATATAGTTACCCATTTCTGGGGCTCATCATAACCCCCCTGCTGAATGGGTTGCTCATCCTCTGAGCAACTAATCTAGTTCTTCATCTTTAATAGTTCTAATAGATTCCTTGACATCCCAAGCCTATGATGTGATGTCTTCCTCTCTATCATGGAAACCTGATTTCCTGTCCACTTCCTCACATTATTTCTACTCTTCCTCCTCCTTAAGACCAATCTAGTTGGCTTTCAAGTTTTGCATTGATTGTTTATTTAGGGGCACTCTCCTCATAACTTCCGTCATTCTAGTTTGGGAGTGATACTCCCTGATCCTTAGGCTATGTGACAATGTATTCCACCTTCTCATGTAGGCATGAAGGCAGTCATCACCAAACAATCTCTCCATATCTTCAAAATGAGAAATAACCTGTGCTTTCTTGTCAACATAATCAAGAAGAAATTGAGGATTGGCTGCCAGGTGTTGGTGGGAATAAATGAAAGCCAAGGGTTCTGCTGGTTTTGTCCTTATCATCAGGGGCTCACTTAGCTCCTTTGCCATGATTTTTTGAATTTCCATTGCTCTCTTTTCTTCATGGCTCAACCAAGAAGCCATAGCCATGAGCTGTAGGTCTTCCAATGCAGCACTTGGATCCCATAAATTATTGTCAGGAAGTGCCATGTTGTGTAGGTAAAATTCTACTAACTTGGCTTTGTCCTCGGCTAAACTATTATCACATAAATGCATAAAATAGCCATAATCTTGAAATGGTGTTGTGCCCCTCTGCGCCAGTGTGTTAATCTGGAATTGGAGCCACTGATCTTTCAGATATAGTGCATATGATCTAGTTGGCTAACTGCACTGCAAGGCCTCCATTGCCCAGCTAGCCATGCAGACCATCTGGGTTTCCTTTTCCTATAGCTACCTTTTCAAAATCAACACCTCAATTTCTACCTGGGATTACTTTTGTTGTTACTATTTCATCAGTGTCTCACTATCTATCTGTAGTTCTTCTTCTTGTTGTTGTTTCTCTGTTGCTTCACTATCTACCTGGGGTCCCTCTTTTTGTTGTTGTCCTCCCAAGATTGGTAGCTTATTTCCTCCTTGAGGTCCCCTTTCCTGTAGCTACTTTTTCAACTGTTCATTTTCTTCCTATAGTTCATCTCTTATAATGCTCTCTGTGTGCCTTACCATGCCCAATTCTCTACTCATCTCTATCAACTTGTTTTCCATGTGCCTTATATCTTTGACCCCTTTAGATTTGGCAATCTGCATCCAAGTGTGGGTCCTGACTCGTTGCTTTTCTAGTTCAAAGAAAAGAGGCACTGCGAATTTTTGTGGGATGATCTTCCCACCTTCTAGAAGATTGTAATAGGAGCCTAAATTATGCTGAGGGGTTGGATCAGATATTTCTTTTGCCTTACCTTCCTCTTGTGATTGTTCTTCTGCCTTCTTTTCCAATTTTTCTGTTTCTTTGAGCTTGGCTAGTGTCTCCTATAGAGAGGTTTGTGCCTCCTGTAGGACTACTTTGGAGTCCATCAATTCGATCCTTTCCTTCCAAGTGGAGGTCTTCGAACTCCCTCTCTCGTAGGTGATAGAGATTTTGGAGGGAGATTCCTCCCTTGTTATAGTAGGTGCATCCTCCATGATAATGGATTATTTTGATGGTGGTTGGGGCTTGCCCACCTTAATCCTAGTGCTCCTCCAGGCTTTGAAATACCTAGATGTCTGTCTTTTTCTTTTCCCCTTTAGCTTAGCCAGAGTGCTCAATGCAGCAAGGACAACTGCTTCCCTTGCTAGTGTCATAGGGGACACTTCTTCTTGTTGTTCTTCTTCTTTATCCTCTACAGCTTTTCCTATGTCTGCTACTTCTGTTTTTGTTTCTATTATCTGTGGTGGTGTTTTCTTCTTTTCTTGTTGAGTCTCTACATTTCCTGTGGCAGTCTTTTCATGAGCTTTCTTGGGCTTCTTCTTCTCAGCTTTTGTTCTCTTCCTCTTTTCTACTTTTGGCGTTGTTTTCTTTTTTGTCATAGGTTTGACTATGGTTTTGTCTAGTTTCTCCTCTTTTTCTTCTTCTATTTGAATATTTTTTGCCTCCTCATGAATTTCCTTCTCAAGTTCCTCTTTTTGCTCCTCCTCTTCACTGCCAGATGGGCTAAGGTCATCAGTAAAAGTTTTGATGTCATCTTCTCTAGACATGTTCCTAAATATTTCCCATGCTATAGGGATGGTGTATGTTTGTAGGGCATCCTCTACCAATAATTTGATGAGCACATGGTGGGCCAGTTGGTCTGGAACCCGTGCATTCAACTTGGTGCCACATTCTATCAAATTTTGCAGGAGGAAATATGGGAGACTGAGTTTTCTAGCTGCAGGTAGGTCCATCCCATATCTCAATTCACACAATAACCTGAAGTATAACCATAAAATATACTGAATCTTCCTTCACAAAAGATATATTTCATGATCTAGTAGCTAACCTCACCCCATGGATGAGGTAAACTTGTCCTTTTAACCCCATTCTTATCCTCTACAGGATGTTCATAAGGCTGAAAAAATGTCTTTTTCGCAACATGTCCTAATGGCTTTTCTTTTTTGCTCCAGGGGAGCCCAAGTGGAAGACTTGTGATTCTGCTGATAAATTTTGGTGTAAGTTGGATGGTGAAACCCCTGAAACTGACTATAGCATGGCTTTTTGAATGTGGCCTTAAGGACATTAAAAATTCCTCTGTCACCTCCTCATCATATCCATGAATTCTCTCAAAGAAAGGCATCCAGTTTTCCCTGGTGAAGAGGGCCACCACTTCTGGGTGCTCATGCAATTTTCTGGAGTTTAAAGGCTCCTTTCTCATAAAACCTCATGGCATGGTGTTTAGTGACTTCTGAAAATGATGAGGTGAGGAAGAAGGCAACAACTTTCAAAACCGAAAACAGAGGAATAGCTAATGTTTGTTTTTCTGAAACCAAAGAGGGAATTTCTCATGTTATTCTTTTTGCACAACATCAATTTGCAATTTTTCCCTCCCTTCAAACTGTTTTCAACCTGAGTTTACTTCTCGGCTTTTGGAGGAACTCAATATTTTGATAGAACAGAGAAATATAAAACAATTTTTTTTTCTTCTCATAGAGTAAATAGACTTGCAAATACGTTTTCTTTTCAGGGTTGATTTTCTATGCTTGCATCTCTTTTTTATAGAATAATACGAGGAAGAAAAACACAGATTTTGAGTGCAGAGAAGAAAATGGAGAGACTGTATAGAATTCAGAAAAACATAGGCAGACTTGTGTGTTCACTTTCCTTTCCTTTTTCAACCCAATACTTTACTTCTAACCCACCACATTGTATAGATATATCACATGTAGAGTGGGTTTCTGAGCCTACCTCTTTTCAAGCCCAAATTTGACAAAAATTCTGAATTTTTCCTCTGCAGAGCTGCTCTCTAGCCTTCCTATAGAAAAGCTCCTGTAGACGGTGTTCCTGCTCCTGTAGAGCCCGATAGATAGGATGGTTTTGAAAAATTGGCAGAAAATGACTGGTTCGCTATTTTGAAGGTGGTAAGTGAGTGTTGTAATCAAGAACACGTCGATGCAAATGAAAAAAAAAGTTGGTGGAGGCTTAGACCACACTATACTTAAGCTGATGGCGTGATCTGTAGTGATGAGGTGAGGTGATAGGATGGGTACATTATCCCTATCTGGAACGTTGGTCCTACTCCAGTGCCATTATGGTATTTCATGTTCACTGATCACCATCACCTCCATTATTCCCCTTATACGCCACCATCACTACCAGTTCTGTATTTTTTCTTCCCGAGTTGATGGGCCACACATGCTGACCACGTATCTGAACCACTGTTTGAATGGGATGAAACTTGTTTGAACTCAACAAGGGTGGCCAATTAGCTAGCCACCGATTTCATTTAATTGTGACCATCCCAATAGTTCATGTAGTTCCTAAATAATATTCATTCAATAGAGGAACATGTTTTAGCCACTTACCCGTTAGTCGCTACTATGCTCTGCATCCTTGGACTTTGGCACTTCATTTTCTCATTACTATTATTGTTGGTGCTCACGGCCTCTAAACTAGTGACTTAGGCTGGTGATTTTTGGATCAGGCTCTACTCCTTGCATGCTGCACCCATCTTGGCTACGCTAACCCTGCCTCTATAGCTTGTTTTTTAAAGGGATCAGCTGCTATAGGAATCTTGCAAGATTTCCTGTGGCTGCTTCTTCCTCTAAAATTTCAGGATGATGCTTGAGCAGGGGCTAAAGAGGCAGTTGAAGAAGGTTTTGAATGAAAGGAATAACTTCTAGAAGGCATTAGGTAAGAACAAGTGAAGATTGTTGTTGTTTTATTCATTATTATTTTATTTTTTTGAAAAAAACAAAAGAAACAGAATTCTGTGTTTTTTTGTGTGCAGGGAAGAAGAAGTGAGTGAAAATGTGGGTGTGGAGAATTAGGAGGATGAAT
This sequence comes from Pinus taeda, assembly GCA_000404065.3. Classification (NCBI taxonomy): domain Eukaryota; kingdom Viridiplantae; phylum Streptophyta; class Pinopsida; order Pinales; family Pinaceae; genus Pinus; species Pinus taeda. The sequence continues at coordinate 338,538 of APFE030505369.1, forward strand.
GGTGGTAGGGAGGTCCATAGGCCTTCTGGACAAATTTCTAGCCCTCACATTCTTTTCTAAACTCGATTTTGAGCTCTCTGTAGTTTCTACAGGATCCTCCTATAAAATGCACAAAGTTTCTTATAGATGCGAAATTTTTAGAACAAATGAGACCAAGGCACGAGAAAAGATAATGGTGTTGGAGGAATCGACTATGAAGGATGTATGTAGCCTGGTCATGTCCTTTTCCCTTGTGTGACCCCCCTGCAATCTGCAATACATTTGAAAGAAGTTAGTTTTTTCTGTTTTTTTATGTTTTTTCATCCTTTTCTCTCTCTCTCTTTTTTTTTTTTTTTATGAGATAGCTAGGGTGCCTCCAGGAGGTTTTCACCCTCACTGCCTACCCTGGGCACCTCCAAGAGGTTTTCACCCAAGGATCTTTTATTCCTTTTTTTTTTTTTTTTTTTTTCTTCTAGTTTGCTCAGGGTGTGGGTGGAGTGGAAACAGAGACCTGCTCCACTACCAACAATGTTTTACCTAGATTCTCAATGAACTCCTGCATGGAAAGGGGCTTCCCGTAGATCTTCAACCTATTCCCATTGATGAGCATGGGGATGGCTTCTTCGTTGATGGTCTGGATCAGGACTGAACCATTGTCATTGCATTTTTCTACTGTGTATGGTCCAAACCATCTTGTCCTCGGTTTACCCTTGAAATCTTTATATCTTGAATCATACAACAACCCCCAATCTCCTTGCTAGAATTGTTTTTCTTTGAGGTGTCTCTCACGCCATATTTTTCTTCAAAGTTGCACTACCTTTGAATGGAGAAGGGCCTGCAATCTCTATTCATCCAATCCATTTAGCTAAAGTAACCTTTCCTTTTGTGCATGGCTGAGATCTAGGTCCAGTTGAGCTGCCATTCTTAATATGTTATATTCAAATTCTATTAAAAATAAAGTCTTCTTCCCATAGACTAGCTCATAGGGTGTGAGGCAAGTGGTGGTTTTCCATGTGGTGTTGTAGGCCCAGGTGGCCTCAACCAATTGATTTGCCCAATCTTTTCTGTTGCTACTCACTGCCTTAGTCAAAATCCCTTCCAAAGTTTTCTTAGTGATTTCCACCTATCCATTTTCTTGCGGATGATAAGGGGTAGTATTTATGTGCTTAATCTTGTGATGTGTGAGCAGGTCTTCAACCAAATTGGAGGTAAAATGACTCCCTTGATCTGTGACTAACTCTCTTAGATAGCCAAACTTGTAGAAGATATTTTCCCTCAAAAACTCAACTACTTTTTCTTCTGTTGCTGCCTTGATCGCCTTTGTTTCTTCCCATTTTGTCTAATATTCAATACACATAATGATGTAAGATTTCTGTTTTGAAGGAGGGTTGATAGGACCCACAAAGTCCATGCCCCACTTTTCAAATGGCTTGAAAGTCACTTGAAGTTGCAGGGGCATCTCATCCCTTCAAGTAGATTTCCCCATCCTTTGACATCGGTCATATTGGCTGATATATCTCCTGACATCTTGATGAAGAGTGGGCCTTAGTACCCTGCTTGCATAATTTTCAAGGTAGTCCTCTTTGCTGGAAAATGGCCCCCACAGGGCCCATCATGACAGGTTAGGAGGATGTCAAAAGCTTCCTCCTCCCTAACACATCACCTCAAAATCTGATCTAGGCCAAGTTTAAAAAGATTGACCCCAATCCAGGTGAATGGGGCACTTTTCCTCACGATCTTGCTCTTCTCTTTTGAGGATAGGTGTGGCAGAAATTGTGCTGAAACAAAGTAATTTGCTATATCAGAAAACCATGGAGAGAGTACTGAAATAGTAAATAGGTGTTCATCTAGCATTTGATCATCCACCATTCCTTCTTCACCTGCAAGCAGATCTAGTCTAGACAGAAAATCATTAACAACATTTTCCTTACCTAGCTTATCAACATTGGTCAAATCAAATTGCTGCAATAAAGGTAACCATCTAATGATACAAGCATTTACATCCAGTTTATTCATCAAATACCTAATTGTAGCATGATCAATGTATACGAACGTTTAATAGCCGACGATGTAGTGTCTGAACTTATTTAGGGAATGGACTACAGCTAGGAGCTCCTTTTCGGTTATAGTGTAGTTTAATTTTGCCTTGGACAGGTTTTTACTTACAAAATATATGGCATAAGGCAGCTTCTCATCAACTTTCCCTAAGGCTACTCCTATTGCTTTGTTCAAGGCATCTGTGTGAATGTGGAAAGGTAGGGCCCAGTTTGGACCTCTCAAAATTGGGGTAGTTACTAGTTTACTTTTCAAGGCATCCAGAGTCTCTTGACAGTTGTCAATCTATATGAACTCAACATATTTTCCCAAAAGACCAAACAACGAAGAGGCTAGCTTACTAAAATCCTTAATGAATCTTCTATAATATCCTGATAAGCCTAGAAAACTCTGAACATCTCTTAACGTTTGAGGAGGTGGAACTCTTTGGATGATAGCAATCTTGTTGGGATCTACCTATAATCCTTGCTGAGAAATTCTATGACCTACCATGGTCCCTTCAATCATCAGAAATTCACATTTTTTAGGACTGAGGGATAGGTTCATTTCAATACACTTGGCTAGAACTTTCCCCAGGTTAGTCAAAGCTTCCTCGAAGTTAGAACCATAAGGGGTAAAGTCATCCATATAGATTTCCACTGAGTCATGAACTAGTTCAGCAAATATGCTCAGTACTACTCTCTAGAAAGTGGCGAGAGCATTGCACAACCCAAAAGGAAGGACCTGCTATGAAAAAGTACCCCAAGGACAAGTGAAAGTGGCCTTATCTTTGTCTTCCGGGCTGATTTGGATCTGGTTGTACCAGCTAAACCCATCTAGGAAGGAGAAGAACTTCTTCCCTGCCAGGACATCTAACACTTGATCTATGAAAGGCAAAGGGAAATGGTCCTTCTTGGCGGCCTTGTTTAGTTCCCGATAATCTACACAGATTCTCCACTTCCCATTTTTCTTTGGCACTAGCACCAAAGGAGAAACCCATTCACTATAAGAGATGGGGTAAATGAATCCTGCATCCAACAAATTTTGTAGTTCTTCTTTGAAAATGTCCTTAAGGGCTGGATTCACCCTCCTTTGAGGTTGCCTGATTGGTTTACAGTCTTCTTTAATGTAAATGTGATGAGTACAGACTGAAGGGTGGACTCCCTTCATCTCCTTATAGCTCCAAGAAAAAGCATCCAAGTGATTTTTCAATAAGCTACACAGTTCTTTCTCTTGAGAGGTGGATAGGGATGAGTTGATCTTCAAGGTTCTTTCTGGGTCGAATTCCACATTCTTAACTCAGAGAGAGGTCGGATTGGCCACACAGAGATCAACTAAAGGATTGGCTTGGGTTTCTTCCACCAGCTCTTCTAATGGAAACACACTGGGGGGTGGAATCTGAATCAATTTTTCAATAATATCATCCCCAGTTTGTGGAACCCCCATGTTAGCTTCTACTGTGCACAATGGTGCGGAATAGAATTCATCCTCATCTTCCTCCTCCAACTAGAGAGGTAAATCATGTTCTAGCAGAGGTTGGGCAGGAGGATATAGGACTAGTGTTACCAGGAATAGTGTCCACTCGGATGCTTCTATTCCCACTAAGACTCGTAGCTATCTTAGATACAAACAAGTAAAGTCTACTTTCTCTTTCCTTTATGAAAATAGATAGGAGTGGAACAAAGGAGACCAACCTTAGTCTTGTGCTTGATTTCCTCTCCTTCCTGATAGAGATTTGTCACTTCTTCTTCGTCTGCCTAGCTTCAAAGAGCACCTGTGGAATCACAACAACATACTACTATCGAAGAACAAAGATCTATATTCATAAATAACACAGGACCAGATGTATGTTAACAATACAAATGCATATATAAGTAAACATACAAGAATATGGAGGAAAATTTGAATAGCTTTATTAAGATGAAAAGTATCAAGATTATTATAACCATATGTTCTGACCCAACATCATCCTCCAGCTAGAAAGCCCTTCTTCACCTCAAGTAAAGCTTAGATCACTTAACACTATGAATACACACCAGAAAACCAACAACACTTCTCTACAAGATACAAGATTCCAGCCTCTGGATCTCTATGATGAGGGATCCATATACAGATGATTGTCAGGAGGTGAGTCATCTTCTGGGATCTTGATTAGTGTCCTCTCTCTGATAGTTCCTGCTTCCACTTGGAGAATGATGATCTCTTACTCATCCCTGGTCGAAAACAAAGAGGCAAGTGTCAGAGGGGAAGCTTCTGGAAGATTCCTTGATCTTCCACCTCATATTTTGTTCCTGCCATTTGTCCATTCCTAACCATCGCGCCCTATAGAGGAGCCATTCAGTATGCATCACACCCTTTGCACTGGGTTTTCAGTATGGTCCAGTTTTGACCATTTATGAGCAATTTTGAGTGGAGAACTTCTGGGAGATGATGTAATCAGCTGACCTTGTTCCTTTAAGCAGTGAAGCAACACTCTTAAGGACTTAGGAGCCCTTAGTTTATGGACATTTATGATTGGGGTTGAAGTGCCCAAAAATGTCTATAACAGTTTCCCCCTAAAGCATGAGGTCGTTAATCTTTTTGATGTCGGGTGAAATGCTTTACTATGAGGATCCAAAGTTTTTTCGAGCTGGGAGGTGACCTGTAATAAGATACAATACAATACCTTATTTTGACAACAATTTTTTTTTTATGATCTAGGTGAGGCGGGCATTCCCATGCTCAACTTTATAAATTCATTTTCATGTACATAGGACAGACAATCGTCTATGTGGAAAACTTATGATTTGGACTCATCATCCTTTGATTTAGATGATCATCTATTTGGAAATGATGTACACTTGATGTCTTTATATTCCTGAATATATCGTAACCCAGATGGATGAAACTAGATCTGGGGTCTTCAAAACTCGTTCAATCTTCACTCGGAGTACAAGATGATCCTTTTGAAAAATGTTCTGGAGTCGAACATGGAAAGACATCGCCTGATTACCGGCCAATGATGTAAGCTGTTGACAGGCGCAAGAGGAATCACCAATAATGACAATGACCCTCAAGGTACTACAGTACAATTCACGTGGTGTGAAAAAATACTTCCCGTTGAACACCACGTAAAATCTCTCAGTCGAAGTCCATTGATGTAAACTTGTTGCTGAAGAGTGAGAAACTTGCCATTGAAGCATGCAAGCTTAAAGTACTGAAAGGGTTGTTCCTAAGTCAACTTCTTGGATAATGAGCTGATGTCGACAAGAAGGGACTCGTCATAGGAGGGCCTTAACAAATCCCACATCAATGAAACGGAACGAAGAAAATGATTTTGGAGGTGAAAAAAATCTGACGATACAGGGTTTAGGGTGGCGGTCATGAAGGAATGGAGCATGAATGTATTGCAGTGGGTGAGACACAGGGAAATTGTCTGAATGACTTCTCTTGAACATATCAGCGACACTGACAATGGATTGGTAGCGTTAACCCCAAAGATGGATGGTGTGACAAACCGATGGTGATGACCAGTGAACGGAACAACCCAACCCATCTTGGATGCGGAAGGAAAGTGTCATGTTCAAGAGCGACTTGCTACCAATAAAGCTTTTTCAAGTTTTCTTCCCAATTTTACCTAGTCATTTCTGACCAGTACCTCTTTATTTTTTTCAAGCTTGACGAGGATAACATATGATTGTTCTATAATCTACCCTTCGGGTGAACCTCTCGCTATATTTTAACGAGCTTAGTGACAGTGAAACTCGTTCTCGTCCATTTGGACGAGTTTGTCACTATTCGGTTTTAACGAGTTTAAGGACAAAGATAACTCAGTCCTTTTCAATTTTAGAGAGTCTGAAAGGGACAGAAAGGAAACTCCGAAGATTATTTTTCATCATATAATCCCTTAAGTCTGAAAAAGCGTAAAATAATACGAAAGGGATGAATTTTCGATAATTTTAACGAGCCGAAAAAAGCGCTCGATCTTTTTGTGTAATAATCCCTCAAATCCAAAAAAGATTAAAATCTAGAGGAGGGATAGTACTTTCGATGACTTTAATGAGCCGAAGAGGCCAATTTCTCGCCAATATTTTCATATTTTATGAATCAGTTGAAAAGAGCTTAAAGGAGACTCATTTTCGAGGAACGAGTGATGATTTTGGGTAGCAGCTGATTCCAGGTAAGGTTTGGAGTTCTCCAATCACAGCAGTGTCACAAGGATGGCTAATAGAATAACTCTTCGCAGATGTTCCTGAAAGGGGTAAACAATCATATGGGGGTGAATGATTGGCTAAAAACAGAGTGGAGGTGATGATGAGAACATGACCAAGGCTCAAACGCTGGCGATAAGGCATTCACGATGGTTATTTACCGGTTCATTTTTTAATGAGATTAAGCTCTGGGGGAAACATTTGCTCATGACTTGTGTTTATTTTTTAATGAGCTTGAACTATGTGCTAAAACTTCTCGTGGGGGGTTTATCTTTTAACGAGCTTGAACCCTGTGGTAACACTACTCGCCAGTCATATGATAAGGATGTCTCATTCAAGATGTCATTTTGAAGGGGCTTGCATCTTTTGAAGCTTTGCCCTGGATCCTTTCTTTATGCAAGCTAGGAAGTGACCAGCCTTACGGGTTTAAAGGGTTAGGGGTCCTACAAATTTAAAAAATAAATATTCGCTCTTTGCTTGCATGCGGAAAGGTTTGCATGCCCCCAGGTATAGCGAAAAATTCCCAGTTACCATGAAAGTTCCCCATGAAGCGGATCGAATGATTCCTTGGTGATGTCTACCAATATAGACAAAGGTGAGTGGTGCAGACACATGCCACTCACATAACTTTAACGAAGGTATCTTATTCTAGCCTAATCCCATTTTCCTGTGAGGATGGGTGTGTCAGACTAGTCATATATCCCCCGCGGAATCCCACTCTATACCCAAGGTTTTCCTGCCGAAACAGACCAAGGTGCATGCCCCCTGGGTTTCAGTCACATCCTCCTGAATCACTCACGCTCATCAGGTGGACGGACTGGAGATCGATGAGACATTCCTTGTGTGAAAAGACCATTTAGGGATGGCATTTGACTATTTGCGATGTGTGAACCGGGGAATGACATTTGGTCCACAAGCTTGACCATTCTGCCTTCGTGCAGAAAACACATTACTCTAAAGAGCGAGGAGACAATGGCTCCCATGTAATAAATATAGTCGCATCCAAGGAGTAGATTATAATCCAAGGGTCCTTGAACTACCATTACATTCATGTGAACATTTTTCCTTCTCAAAGTAATGGGCACATTTGGAAGGATCCCTAAAGTTTGACTAGTTCCTTTGTCGAAGCCTGTCAGATTTCTCGTTTCAGGAAAAAGCGATGGCAAACCAAGCGCTTTCCAAGAAATTGAGGAAAGGATACTCACATAAGCTCCTTCATCGATGATGGTACCAGCCATGACCATTCTGTAAGCTTCTAGAATGATTCTGAATGGTACACTAGCTAGTAAACGGGGTCTGCCTAGTAGATTCCAGTCGAAGGAAACGACTAGGTTGCTTGGAAGTGGGACCGAATAGACAGTGAGGTATGACTCTGAAGAACTTCCTTCCTACGATAAAGGAACGGGTGGACTGCCCCCAAGTTCATCGGAGTCAGTGTTGATGAAAAGAATTTGAACGGTGTCATTCTCTTTCTCTTCAGTGACGATATCATTCGAAGATGAACACTCTGAAGACAAGACCAGGTCAATTGCCGTCTCGACCTTTTGATTTTCATCTGGTATGGATTCAGAGGGTTCATTTTCAATGATAGATGCTTCAGCCGACCACAATGATGGGCCAATCGGATTTTCAACTAGTGGTAGACTTGGCAAGAGTTTTTTATATCCAGGAGGGAGCCGTAGCAATGAAGCAAGACATTCATCCAAAACTCTTTTAGCTTTATCAAGGAAGGGACAACGGTGGACGGCGTGATTTCCTTCACACAATTTACAAGGAAATCTAAGATTCTTTTTCTGTCCAGGTGCTTCACTTTCACTGGTTGATGGTGTGCATTCGACATGATCATTAGAGGTTGATGATACCGGATTGTGCAAACAAGGATACCAATCCCTTAAGATCCATGGGATGTAGGGACAATCTCGGTGATAGTGGTCTCCATTGCAAATGACACAAGGAGATTTAGGTTTAGAGGGTGCAATATGAGGATTTTCGCTAGATGACGTTTAGTTTCCCCCTTTCGATTTTGGTTCATTTTTCTTCTTTTCCTTTTTCTCTTTCTACTTGTTCTTCTTCTCGGTTACTTGATTTTTAGCTTTATCAGCTTTATCAAGTGAAGAAGAAGGAGGAGAGGGAGAATCAGATGAAGTAGAAGCTTGGGAGGCAACTCTAGTGTCATCTAGTTGCTAACTTGACTATTCAGGAATTATGGGATTTTGAACGACAGAGGTAGAGAAGAGCCAGACAGGCAAACCAATTGTCAACCCTAGAAGTGACAATGTGGCCATATGGGGTGCACCAACATCTCCTCGAGAGGAGAAGGGACTAGGATTTCCTCCAAAGGGAAATCCTTGGTTGGTAGACTCCATTTTCTCAACCTAAAGACCAACGAGGGAATTTGTGATGTTATTCCGATTAAAATAAATTTTAGATGCTTTGACACAACTTGTTTTTTCAATTTTAAAGAGTTGTGAAAAGACAAAAGATGACTCTAGTCACCTTCGATTTTTATTGATCCTGACGTGACAAGTGCTCAGAGGAACTTTTATTTTAAGGAGTCTAAAAAGGAGAAAAATGGACTTCTTTGAAGATCTAGGCAGAGATGATTACCGAACCAATCGCAAAACTGTAGAATACTTTTTACGGTATGGCAGTCAATCTTCCCGAATGCTGTGTTCAGTGCATTGCGATCGATAGGGCAGCAGACACGGCTTCCTAAGGGTAAAGGGTGCAGCCTATCGTGGTCTCCCAAAATATACTCGACGGTACATGGGAGCACAAGTCCGTACTGGCACTTACCGTCTCAGAGTGGAGGAATCACCCAACCAACAATGAAAACAATAGTTACCAGGTTTTATGAGACCGAAATACATCTCTAGCCTAGACCTCTAGATGTTGTGCGTTAGGTTCAAAAGTGTTGTTAGATTCATTAAATTTATTTTAGGTTGATCTTGCTTAAAAATTTGTCTTTCAGGTTCACTGCGTAATGTGTATACAATTCCTAAAATGCAGTCTAAGATAATCAATAAATGTTTAATCTTCTTTAGGCAATGAAAATCCTAGCTACTAAGGAAAGAAAGTTAAGAATATTTCAGCAAAGAGCACAGAGCACACGCTAAATGCACTGTCCTAAATCAAACCAAGCAGTCAAAATGCGAATGCACATGCATGTATTTGTTTCCAGCCTTCTTAATGTATGAATGATGATAAGAAAGCTATGTGCAAATCTGAATTATTTTCAAAGGGACAATACTCAACAAATTTCTTTTCAAAATGAAGTGAAGGTAAGAGAGACACTTTGTGATTTCGAAATGAAAATTGCTTTTCGACACTTTAAAAACTACTAATTCAAATCAGATGCAATAGTAACTATATAATCGACTATCATAAACAATGGGATTGTCCTCTATGACTGAAAACTACAGCTACGACACTTTCAGATCAAGAAATGACAGTTCAACTATGCTACCTTTTTGTGAAAGAGAACTGAAAATGGCGCACAATACATAAAAACACTTACAGTTCTTTGCACTATGGAGGTGGAATAATGTAAGAGAAGGGGGTTTTCACAGAGATACACTGACCAAAGATAGAAAAACTCCTGAATAGGACTGAAAACATTGAGGAAAAACCAAAATCTGAAGGTAAAGTTAACCTTCCCTGACCATCGCACATGTCACATTGTGAATTCAGTATGCAACGCACCTACTGCACTCGGGAAGTGCGATGCATACAGACTGCCTTGAAGGTAGGGTACGATGGTACTAGTGCAAGACTTTGAATGAGTTTTTACTCATAATTTGCAATTCAGTTCAGGGATTTAAGCTGAGTAATTGATGTTCAGTATATATAAATCACAAGGGTAGATCTAAGGAGGTTACTAGAGCTACCACTTAGGGCAATTCGACTGTTTGCAGATCGATTGTTTAATTCATAAACAAAACCCGAAGATAGACTGAAGCAACATTGATCTACTTTGAATTCGTATAACAAATGTAGTTCGAAGGCTAGCTGGCTTGGCTCCAAGCTCCGTCTGTAAGTTTATAAAAGAAACAAAGATAGGCTAACAAATAATCTAGTTGCTCCCCAGTGGAGTCGCCATTTTGTTACCGGGAATAGTGTCCACTCGGATGCTGCTATTCCCACTAAGACTGGTAGCTATATTAGAAACAAATAAGTAAAGTATAGTTTCACTTTCCTTTATGAAAATAGATAGGAGTGGAACAAAGGAGACCAACCTTAGTCTTGCTCTTGATTTCATCTCCTTCCTGATAGAGATTTGCCACTTATTCTTCATCTACCCAGCTTCAAAGAGCACCTGTGGAATCACAACAACATACTAACATCAAAGAATAAAGATCTATATTCATAAATAACACAGGACCAGATGTGTGTTAACCATACAAATGCATATATAAGTAAACATACAAGAATATGGAGGAAAACTTGAATAGCTTTATTAAGATGAAAAGTAGCAAGAGGATTACAACCATGTGTTCTGACCCAGCATCATCCTCCAACTAGAAAGCCCTTCTTCACCTCAAGTAAAGCTTAGATCACCCAACACTATGAATACACACCAAAAAACGAACAACACTTCTCTACAAGATACAAGATTCCAGCCTCTGGATCTCTGTGATGAGGGATCCATATATAGATGATTGTACGGAGGTTAGTCATCTTTTGGGGTCTTTATTAGTGTCCTCTCTCTGATGGTTCCTACTTCCACTTGGAGAATGATGATCTCTTACTCATCCTTGGTCGAAAACAAAGAGGCAAGTGTCAGAGGGGAAGCTTCTGGAAGATTCCATGATCTTCCACCTCGCATTTTATCCCTACCATTTGTCAATTCCTGACCATCGCACCCTACAGAGGAGCCATTCAATATGCATCACATCCTGTACACTGGGAAGGTGATATGCATCACACCCTCTGCACTGGGTTTTCAATATCGTCCAGTTTTGACCATTTATGAGAAGTTTTGAGTGGATAACTTCTCTAAGATGATGTAATTAGATGAACTTGTTCCTTTAGGCAGTGAAGCAACACTTATAGAGACTTAGGATCCCTCAGTTTATGGACATTTATGATTGGGGTTGAAGTGCCCAAAAATGTCTATAACAACTAGCTGTTTAGGCATATGCCCATTCTTAATTGTCATGTTCCCAGCTCGACAATTGATGTAAGCATCTCCAGTAGCCAACCAAGGTCTTCCCAGGATGAGAGGATACCCAGTGAACTTTTCCTTTGGTTGGAGAACCAGGAAATCAGCAGCGTACTCCAAGGGATCAATAAAGACCATTACATCTTCCACAATCCCCTCAGCGGTCATGGTGGAGCAGTCTGCTAACTGTAGTATTGTTGAGGTCTTTCTCAAGGAACCCTGAAGGTTGAGTTTGAGCATATTGTCCCTGGTCATCGCATTAATGGTATCCCCTAGATCAATCAAGGTAGGGGGATTATGGTGCCATTGATGTGGACATCGACTACAAGACTCCCACAGTCTAGATATTTCAGACAAATTACCTGCCCCAACATCAGGTCAGACAATTCTCATATGACATTGATAGTTGGGGCATCTCTCTTGCGCCTGCCTGGGTGCCTGAAGCACTTCTCCTTGATCATCTTGTTGTATATAGGCACATCCTTTGTGGCTTGAAGAAGTGGTATCTTTACACATAATTTTTTCAATTCTCCCAGAAGTTCAGTTTCTTCTGGCTATCTAGGAGAATCTTCCCAAATCATAGGTTAATCTCCGAATCTCCACAGCATAGGTCGGACATGATGTTTCTCCACTATATACTTACTAGGCCTGTCTGTTTTTGGGGTTTGGGTTCAGTTGAGCAGGTATTTGGGGTTGTCTTGGTGGAGAAAATGGTAATGGTTGTTGTTGAGCAGGTGGAGGCAAAAGAGTGGGAGGAGAGTTGTATTGGGGCTTCCACCCTTGATGAGGTGCATTCCACTGAGGTTGTGGTTGAGCATAAGAGTGAAATGAATGAACAATTGGAAAAGCATGGTTTTGATGAGGATACAACCAAGGAGGGGGTGTGGACCAGGAAGGATGAGCAGGAGGACCCCAAGAAGGCATGGAAGTGGCTTGATTGGGGTTGTAATAGGTTTGGGATGTCCCTTGCATTCCCTACTCATAAGGTCTGGGTCCATGTGGCCTCCTTTGGTTCATGAAATAGAGTGGTTCAGTGGCTCCTTTAGCCCCCTGATATGTAGCTTTAATTCCGGGAAAGGAAGGGCACTGATTCGTAGGATGGTCTTCTTCACAAACTAAACACATTTCTATAGAGTGCAATAGACATTCATTCCTAGGATGATTTCTAGTGCACCTGGGAAAAAAGATGGCCAAAGCCTTCTTGGCTTCCTCTTGTTTCATTTTGATATGTAAGGTATCCATTTGCATGGCAAGAGTCTGCCACACCTCGCTCTTGAAATCTTCCAGCCAATTCTCAAGTTTGTTTCTAATGGATGAACTGGATGAGGATGTATTGGCTAATGGTTGACTTCCCCTACCTCTCTTTCTAGTTGACCTGGAATGGTTTCTAAACACAGTCTTTATGTCATCATAAGGTAGTTTGTAGATGTCTCCCCTAGCCAGCAGATGCAGGGTGTTATCACTCAAGTTGTTCCCTACGAGAGCTCAAAAGAAGGGAATACGGCCGAGGTAACCACTAACCAATCTTTTAGCTACAAATTCTAGCCAATCTGCAACCAGAGAGGGATCTCTCTTTGTAATTTAGCTTTGTTTTTCTATATGTTAGGCTAGTTATGAAGCACAAGTTTGTTTGGTGTTTGGAAAGTGACATTCAGTAGAACAGAGCTACAAAGTGTGGGAAGTTCAGACCATTGGGTTAATGGAGTCAATGAAAATAAACTTCTGGGTATGGTCTCTTTAGCAAAAGGAAGAACTACAGAGCAAGATAATTACCCATGGAACAATATTCAAGTTGTAATTAAGATGAAGTGGTGTCAAGGAATGAAAGGCAATTAAGAATCTTTCATTAAGCTAACAGAGGGAAAGTGAAAGAATATTACCAAGGAGTAGTTAGAATTTCTTAATTATATTCAGAGTGTAAGAACCAGGAAGACAGGAGCAATCAAGAATTCTTGCCTATGCTAGTTCTGTAGAAAACATAAAAAATTGACAGGAATTGAGCACAAAGTACAACAAAGTAAATTCTGGTTTATTCCTTTTTCCTGCAATTTAGAATATGATATATAGATGATACATAACACATAGAAATAATAAAACAGGAGTTAAAAAGACTTATTGATCCATAAGGTAGCACAAGAATTCTGCAACATATTCGTTTATCATTAATCCCACAACCAGCAAGTTCATCAGCAAAGCATTCGAGCAATCTTTATTCTGAAGAGTTCTTAAAAATTACAGCACAGGTCCAGAATGATATTCACCAACCAACAATAACACATCTCTTGAGGATGTATATATAAAAAAGAGTTACAAAATATATCATATACAAAATATCAAGCATTAACTTCATCCATCTACTTCTTCAAAGGCAAGAAATGATGTTCGAAACAGTGCGTAATGAATGCAGAAGTAACTATGTTGTACTGGCTGCCTTAGGGGGTCTGTTATCTTTGACTTTTTCACTTATCAAGTCAGCTGGTTGTTGTCTCATTGATTTTGCATTCCTGAGTTGTTGTCACAGCCCTGTCACCTGTGCCTGATTCTGTCTTAACGCATTTTAGCATGAATTTCTTCCTTTGTTACTTTGGCTTTCTAATAGGTGACCCGTATATTGTAATTTGCTTTAATGCAGATAATCACAAAAAAGAGAATCAAAACTACCTTGGCAAGACCTCAAGCATGCCCTGCCACCATTGATCTATTGGCTACTGGTGTTTTTGCAGTTTAATTAATGTCTCATCAGTTTCAGTATACCTGTAGTAATTTGGCTGGACTTCAAAAATATGTGTCATCTCATGTTCAATGTAAAACAAATTTTCTAATTTGTCATATAAATTCTGTCCAGAGGGAGGTATTGTCTCTTCTGAAATGCTTGATTTGATTTGAAACATAGGTATTTACCCTATGAGCATAATGTTCATGTGTTAACAGTCTCCCATTGCTGGTCAATAAAATGGGTAACCCTTTTCTCTGCAACACAATAAACTTTTTTCTGAAGGCATTTATTTCTATCCACATTTCTTGGCACTTTCCTTCTAAAGTTTGTACAAAATTCCTCATGGTCAGCACCTTTTTCACTCTCAAAATAGTGTATGTTTTGTTTTGAATATCTAGAGCTGCTAGCTGCTCTCTGGTATGAGTATTCAAAAAATAAATAAGTTTATTGGCCTACTCGGGCTTGTTTCCCAATAATTATCTATCTTTTTGAGTCTCATATTTAGCTATCCCTATCAATTCAATCTGGTCATGAATAGTCTGCATTGATGTCCACTGATTAGTGATGGACTGGCCAATTTTAGCCCACAAAATAGTTTTGATTTCTGCTAGATTTTTGTGAAGAGTAAGGTCCTTTTCCAAGGCTTTTATCTTATTTCCCAGGGCCTTTACTTCTCTTGTTTTCTCAGCCACTGCCATCTTAGATTTGTCATAATTCACCTCTATCTTGGCCAGCTTTTCTTTGGCTTCTTTTAACTCTGTCATTTGGAGTTCTAAAGCCTTTATTTCCTTCATCATCTCTTCCATGTTCAGGCTGGCATTTGGTACTGTTGTTGTTGTAGTTGATGCTGAAGCTGAGGTACCTGCTATTGATTCTGGGACAATGGGAGGGATTGCTGCTATAGTTGTAGGAGGGGTTGTTGTGCTTATTGAAGCTGTTTCTAGTGGTTGGGAGGCCGATTCTCCTTATTTTCGTTATAATGCTACCTCAAATGCCTTCTTTGTTTTTGTTAGCCTTTCATTCATCCTCATTAGCAGACTCACCATGTTCTCCTCTTCTTTCTATTGAGCAAATTTTGTGGTTTGAGGGTGCATTGTAATTGGCAGCTTGAGCTACTTCCTAAGGGCCGCAATATATTCTTCTTTCTTTTTTATTAAGGCCTGAATACCCTTGGGATCCTTGAGATCATGTCCCAGCTCAATGATACTTTCCTCCAAGGATTTAATTATGTTATCCTTGGCTAATGAGGAGGCCTTTTCCAATTCCAATTTGGGAGAAGTATTGAAAAATGAATTCTGCAGTTTATGAGCCAATAATGCTTTGTCTGTCAAGGTAGAGTATACCATTTCTCCAGTTTCTTTGTGTAACTCAATCTGGTCCATTGGGTGGATGTCTTTAGAGAGAACTTCCAGGTTGGTCCTGATATAATCAGCAGCTGACTGTGGCTGCTGTGTTGTAGGCCTGAAGTAACTAAGGGTCATTTTCCCTTCTTGGATATCATAGGCTACCATTAGCCTTTGTTGATTGGTGGGAGCCATTCTTAGCAATTTATTATAAAGCTAGAACCTTACTAGCTCATTTCTAGCCTTTATTTCAGTGAATGCTCTTTTGATATCTGAGCCTTGCTTGCTATGTTGCTTGGTGGATGTAACCTCCACACTATGCTGTCTCTCTTGCTCTTGCTGAAATGAGCTAGTAGATTTTTCTAGAAATGGAGGAATCTTTTGTTCAATTGTTTCCTCACCCCTTAGGTTTCCTGCTGTTTCTTTTGTAAATTCTTCCTCAGAGTAAGGATTCAATCTTTTCCTCTTTTCCCCTTGTTGTTCTGTCGATCTTCCATTGTACTTCCTTGCCTTTCCCTACAAGTGGAGTACTCTCTTGGGCAGGTTGTTGTGAAGTTGTGGTAGATGATGTGCCCACTCCAATGTGTTGAGGCAATGTGAAAGGGACCTGTCCAAAAGAGTCTAGGTCAAGTGTTTTTTCAAACTCTTTCATTTCTTTTTCTAATTTCTTTTCTTCAGTAAGCTCTTCAACTAGTGTGCCTTCTACCCATTCCTATCGATTAGCATATTGTTCAATCTCAGGGATTTTGTGGTTCACATATCCTGTAAGCTTGCTTTTGACTCTTCTGAAACTTATGAAATGTTCAGGGTCATATGGTGCGCAATGAAAACTTTGTTTTAGCATAAGTTGATCTCTTAATATCTTATCTGCTTCATCCCAGGCTTCTTCCCTTTTATTGAAGATAAAAGGGCCCAATTGATGTCTTATCTTGAGCTGTGCTTTTTTCCTAGCAGCACAAAAATGAGTCAAATCTGAACTACTAAATTGTCGGTAGTATTCCAGGGCAAAGAGTCTCATAGGGACATACTTCGGCAGCTTGTAGGGAGATAACTGACAACCATAAATTCTGATCACTGTGTGGTTTTGATAAAAATACCAATCACCAATGTTGTAGCCCTTTGAGAGATGTAAAATTTTCTGCATTTCAGCAGGAGTTATCATCAACAGGGAAGTGGCTGGGTATATGAACAGGTCGATGAACTCACAACATGTATAAGGGGAATGGTGGACTTCATGGAAGACTAAGGTCCAGAAAATCACAGACCTCCTCTCTCCTTTGGGGTCTAGTCTTTTAAGAGGAACTTGGAAACTATCAAGTTGATAGTACAACATTAGATGATATATATAGGATGTGTATTTGAACGCTCTTTCTCTCTCCAAATTCATGAATTGCTCATGGATTTTATTTGCTATGAAGGTGGCATAATCATACGTGACAGCAGGGGGCTGTCCTAGAGTGAACATGGACATCAATACGAAAATAGTGTCATCAACATACTCACTGGTTTTGAATCCTAAAATGTAGGATATCATGTCTATAATGAGTTTCCCTGCCTGATTGAACCAGACCTGGAGATAAGGAGGAGGCTTATCGGGCTGGCACTTTAGTTTCATAAACAACTGAGCAATTCTTGTTATCTCTGAGCTAGGCAACTTGGCACCTTGGTCAAGCAAAAGTTTCATGGTGAGGGGAGCCAGAGGCTGGGTTGGCTTAAAGTTCAACATCCCATTTATGGACTGAGGAGTAATATAGAAGAGCACAGTCCCAGATGGAGCCATAATTTCTCTTTGTGTGGGTTCATAATTTGCACAGCATAAATGGATGAAATCAGGGAGCACATTCACTGAAGGGAGGTAATAGATAGGCATGTTGGATTCCCAAAGTCCCAGGACATCAGAGCTACTTCTGTGGCTATTTCTAATTTCACAGAAGACTTGCAGGTGAGGTTTCTAACCCATCATATCCTTAATTTGGAAGTCCTTGTCAGCAAGGGGTATCCATTCCAATTCCTTATGTGGTGCATTCAAGGGGGCAATATTCAAGGCCATTGGAGCTTCCATGGTTCATTGTCTATGTTTTTCATTGGATTTTGGGACTGTGTTATAACAGGAACAAAGTAGTGGCACTGGGTCTTTCACAAGAATTTCAAAGGAATTTTGTCAAACTGAGTTCTATATGCAAATGGCCTCACTGGGTAAAATTCAAAGGAAAGGAAGAGTCTGTAGAGTTTAATTGGTGGACGGAAAACTAGAGGAAATGGTGCTCTTTTGCAAGTGAGTTTGACCAATTTTAATCAATAGTTTGGAAATTTTTTGGAGATTTTGCCAGCGGAAATGGGCGTGAATTTGTAGTTTAAATTGGAAATTTGCAGAGGAAAACTAAATTAGCTGGTTTTCTTTGAAAAGATGGTCAAACAATGACTTAATATGCGGAGATTTTGCAGGCAGCAGGGCATTTAATTTGAATTTAGATCTCGAGGTGTTTTTTACAAAGAAATTGAGAAAAACAGGGTTTGCGGGCTAATATTGGGTAAATACCTATTTTACAGGCGACTGGTGCAGAATGTGGTTGCAGACTAAGCTGAGGGGGCTGGGTTTGCAGCATGAACTCGCCTGGGTGGAAGAGTGGAGCGTTGGTGGCGAATTGGACGTAACATGCATGCCAGTCTCCGCAATATGAAAAATAGAAATAAACAAAAACCATCATTTTCACGACTTTTAAACGAAATTTGGGCTTTTTCGGGATTTTGGCGCTTTTTGGGATGATGTCATCATGACGTAATTTTGTCCTGTAGTGGAGTATGGATGACGTGAGTCTGACATGGACAGATTACATGGTGGACACAGTAGACGAAAATAGTGACATGAGCGCTGACATGGACTGATGATATGGTCAGCGGGAGGTAGAAGTGGTTTGTGGTTTCTATCACACCGCTTTATGTACGAGGGTGGTTTTCGGCAGAATGGGCCCGATGCAATAGGCTGATGACACGCATCCCAGGGTACGCTGGGAAAACCACTTTCTATCGGGCGCTAATCTTCATACGTCAGAGCGGCTCCGATATTAACGAGATCCGTTGGATGGGGAGGGCCTGATCCAACGGTTGACGGGGCGTGGAGGTGGCAGGCAGTTATGGCGCGAGAGCCCATCAAGTACTTAATGTTTTATATGTATTGCGGGGTTATAAAACTTTGGTTATCGAGGTATGCGAGTATGGTTATTGAATTAACCGAATGTTAATTAAATCCCATTAATATTGCGTGGAGAACTATGGTTATTTGTTTAAACAATGGTCAAACAAATCCCAGCGGAACATGTGGTGGGTTGTTATTGGCCCTAGGTGGACCA
The DNA here is from genome assembly GCA_000404065.3 of Pinus taeda. Taxonomy (NCBI): domain Eukaryota; kingdom Viridiplantae; phylum Streptophyta; class Pinopsida; order Pinales; family Pinaceae; genus Pinus; species Pinus taeda. The sequence continues at coordinate 357,311 of APFE030505369.1, forward strand.
ATGACTCCCAAGAAAATTAAAATATAGCCATATTAGGCCTGGGAAAGATATTTATAATGTTTTTGGGTTTCTTTATATAGTTTTTGTGTATTATAGGGGCGGACAAGTATTATGCAGGAGCTATGCATATGGTTAGGGGGTTAATATGGTTTTGTGGAAGTAGAAAACGCTAAGTTTATAAGGTAAAAACTTAGGTTTATAGAGAAATGAAAGGGAAATGGAGTGATTATTTTACACAAGCAATGTGGCTTGTTTTGACTAAGCAAATACAAATTTTCACTTAGTATTCCTCATAAAATGAAATGAGTTAGGACCACTAATCAGATCTCAAAGTCCTTGAGGGGATGTTAGTAAGTGTTCTTGGGGAAATGAGAGGGGAGATCAGTCATGCTCCACTGAACTGTAGCCACTTTTCCATGATGTTTGGGATACCCCTGAGATAGATCCCATTAGGATTGATCATCAACCTGCTTCTGCAACACCAGGATTACCTACCCATTCTGCTACACCTAACATTTTTTCTTCATTTTGTTTGGGTGCATTTGAACTAGAAAACCCTTTCTCTCTTGTTTTCTTTTGACTGCCCTCCTATCTAAGTCTATCCTTATTTCTTCCAAGGGGCCAGATTAAGCAGTTGGGCCCTTTGCTTCTCTACCTATCTAGTGATCTGCCAAGCTTGGACTGTTTGAACAGACCTTATTCTCTATTCTAATACATGAAAATTAAACATGATCTAGTCAGGATTGAACTGTCTGGCTATCCATCAACTGTGAGAAAATCAGTGATTGCACATTCTGAACTTGCTTTGCAACATGTAGTACAATAGTGGCATTTTGACAAGCCACTTTCCTGGTCTTTCTTTGGGGTTCATTTTCTTTCTCTTTTTCTTAAATTTTTTATTTTTTGAAAATATGGAACCTTTGCAGCATGGAAAGGATGATCATATTTGGCATTTCCAAGTTAATCATGAAAAATGATACATATTGGTATAGGAGCCTAACAAAGGGTATCTAGCAGGTGTTCAGGGACGCCTCTGAGCAGAAACAACTTCAGAGATTTAGGGTCAAGTGTGCACCTGACCCTTTTATAACTGAGTTAAAACTTTTCTTCATAGTCTTCTAAAGATTCATCACTTCCCATGGTCATTCAGAAGCTTTATTCCTTGGTATCCTTTAACCTAGAGTAGTCTGGGTATTTTTTGTTAAAGGCTTGCTGCATCTGAGTCCAAGTTGTGATACTGTTTCCAGGTATCCCCATGAACCAGCACAATGCTACATCCTTGAGGGTAGAAGGAAACAGTTTCAACTTCTGCTCATCCTCTGCATAGTCATAGGTTCGACAAAGAACAACAAATTCAAACAAGAAGGTATCAAGATCTTTGGTAGTCAGTCCATGGAAGTGAGGTAAGGCTGAAGGGCCTATGTTTTTCATTTTTGTGTCCCCATTAGTCTCTCGGATAGGAAAGGCAGCTTATATTCTTTCCCCATTTCCTATAACATTTCTGTTTTCAGTCATGGTCTCAGGAAAAATGATTTCTTGCTCTTCTTCTATTATATGATCTTCGTGTATCTCTAGAGGTTCACCTATAGGTTCTTCTAGATCACTGCCACCAAAGAAGAGAGAAGGGTGACTCAGTGATGTGGTGGGGGTGTTCGGTAGGAATTTTCCTAAATTGTCTCTATTCCTACGAGGCATGAAAGGAAATCTCTTTTTTTGGGTGATTTTTTATTTTTTATTTTTTATTTTTTTTTATTTTTTTTATTTTTTTTTCTGCTTATACTTGCAAAACTGAAATGAATTGAACAACAAATTGCAACTAACTGAAATAAACCTTGCTGAAATGGAAATTGTAGAATTGAAAGGAAAGAAGGAAATAACTAATCTACTTTGCTGAAATGAAGTTTCAGAATTGAAATGAAAGCAGGAAATGACTACTCTACTTTGTTGAAATGAAATTGTAGAATTGAAATGAAAGCAGGAAATGACTACTCTACTTTGCTGAAATGAAATTGCAGAATTGAAATGAAAGAAGGAAATGTCTAATCTATGCTTACTAAAATGAAATTGCAGAATTGAAATGAAAGAAGGAAATGACTAATCTACTTTTGTAGAATTGAAATTGCAAAATTGAAATGAAACAACTACTCGACTTTTGCTGAAATAAACTACGTAGCAGAATGTTGCAATAGAAAATAGAAGAAAAGCAGTAATCACAAAATACTCCGATGCTTCCCCAGCAATGGCGCCAAAAAGAGTGGTGAGCTCTAGTATTGCAACAATAATTTTGCAACTCCTGGGGCTTCCTTCTTTACTTTTATCAACCCAGTAGTTCGTAACAAACTTGGAAGCGACAGTGTTGTATGCACAAGTACTAGCTCTTACTACAGGTTGTCACTTGATCAGCTGGCGCAAGTTCACTAGGAGCTTAAGCCAACTTCTATGAGTTCTCATAAGAAACTTTTAACTGTGGCAGAAGAAAGCTAACTCTACAGGGGCTATTCTACTTGCAGAAAGAGAAAGAAAACTGAAATGAAATGCAAACCCTAGCAAACCCTAGTTTACCCACTAACCCTATGTTTGCAAGAAAAGAGATGGAAACCAATGAAGTGAGTGCCATTTGATTACTAAAAAGGTAAATTGCATTTAATCAAGCTACTTCTGAAAAGAAATGGAAAGAAATCATTATTTTGCACTTTTGAGTATTTTTGTGTGGAAATATTATGCTTCTGATTTGGCTAGTTGTGACTGTGCAGGGGGTTGGTGGCAAAGGAAGATGGAGTTGGCTTTTATAGAAAATAAGAAAGGTGTGGAGAGGTCCTAAGAAGTCCCTTGTACCCTTCTGGAGACTTCCATTGCGATCAGACATCGAAAAATCACTCACAGGGAATTATACAGGAGTCTACAGGGGATCTATAGGAGTTTCTACAGGAGGATCAACAGGATGAGGCCCAAAGTGGTTTTTGGAGGTTTTCACGTGAAGAAATTATGGAAAAAGAGAAATGAAGGCTGGATGAAGGTGTTGAGGGGTTTAGAACTTGTCAAGGAAGATCAGGAACGAAGGAGATGGTTGGATTTTTTCAAAGGTCAAGAAAGCAAATTTATGAAAAAACGGAGAAATTAGGGCAGATTGGTGAAATGTGGTGAAGGATTGGAGAAATCTAGGAGAAGTGAGTTGGTGCTGGCTTTTTGATGGAGGGATGGTGAGCTGAGATGTCCTACAATAGATCTGCACATTCACTTAGAAAAACTGACCATAGAAAGAACTAAAAATAGAGTTTTGTCCTAACTTAACCTAATTTCTAACCTGAAACTAGAAAATGTTGAACAATACCTTATGAACAGAAAAGCATGCGAGAAAACCATGGTAAATGAATAGGAAATTATCTAAGCATGTGAATCCAAACTAATATCAACTTCTCCAACTTGAAATATCACACTAGCAATTGCATTGGAAGAGCAAAAACTGTGTTATTGGTGGCAGCAGTAGTGTCTTGACCTGCTGTTGGCCTTTTTGGATCTTTTTCTGTTACTACAACAAACTACTTAAGAAACTTGAAGCAAAAACAACTATTCTAGCCATCGAAAGCAACATAATCTAATGAAACAAAATAAGTATATGCAACATAAATTAGCTCATGAATGGAAAAAAAAACATATAAATACACAAAGGAGGTGCTGGGAAACTTGGGTTGGGCCTTAACCCAAGAGCTTCAGCCCTCTAGAAAATATCAGTGCTGGTTCAAGACTTGGTTCATCTTCATTTGTCAAAAATAACAGTTACAACACAAAACTGTCTTCAAAAATGAGCTGAGTATAATGCTACATAAAAGTGTGAAATAGACTAATAAATGGCTAACTACTGAGGCTTGAAGCCTTCTTATTTATAAAAATGGGGACTCCCAACAGTCCTCCTAAAATTAAGGAACTCAGCTTCCTAGAACTAAAGATAACAGTAGCCCTACTTGACTTGCTCGGCTGCCCCTTAGAATCATCAATGTGGGCCTTTGTACTCTGAGATGTTGATTGGGAATTTGAGGAAGGGGTCATTAATGAAGGAGACACCCCTCCTACAAGTCCTCATCCCTGTTTCCTCAAGTTTGGCTGCCATTTTGCTCATAAATTCCTGGTCATTGTCCAAAATTGTCCAAAAAATCTGCAATAAACACTCATTAGACTACATGGCAAAGTGACCAACCACATTCACTCTATTGACATAAATATATTCAAAAACATGCACAAAATTATTGAGAATGGTGGATTAAATGAAAATAATAGGCAAAATGAGCCCATATATTTACCCATTTCTAGAAGCCGAGGAAGGACGGGGCACTAAGGACATCAATGCTGAGGGAATGGAGCCCATTTCAAAGTTGCCGGACTCTATCCCTCCGTGCAAGGGGAAAACAAAGGTCATTAAGGACCCAAACTCAAATAAGTTTGTAATCTCTATGCCCATGCTACTGGAGTAGGTCCCCTTTGAAGGTATGTGCCTTACGTGGATCCCCTGGTTGGAGATGGAAGATTGAGACCTAGCAGACCATGAGTAGTTCCTTCACCTAGCAGTCCATGAGTAGGTCCCCTTTGAAGGTATGTGCCTTACATGGATCCCCCCATTGAAGATGGAAGATTGGGACCTAGCCTTAGGTGTCATTTAGTTAGAAATGGTGGAATGGATCTACAGAGTGGAGAATTCTGGTTTTTTGAACCTGTTGTGGGTGCTCCACTATCAATGCACTATTACCAGCACAACTTGTATGTGTTAGTTGCTTACTCTAGTACATGATGGGTGCTTATGGCTAGGAGGCCCTATTAGCCTCACTAGCACTAGGCCCAAAATTTGATCCATAGATGCTCTGAAAGTTTCCAAAATTTCTTAAAATCATCCCATGGGATCCATATATGCTCTTGAAATCTTCACCATTTGCTAAACAATCATCCAAGGGTCAAAATTGGCATAAGAGGAGAGCCCTTGGAAGGGTAGAAATACACTATCAGGAGGCTAAAACACTCCAAAACAGTGAAAAAACAAAGTATTACAAGCATATACAAGGTAACACACAGCTGTCGTTAGATATGGCCGATTAATGACCCAGATCTAAGCAGTTAATCGCAATCGGCCAAGCAGAAAGGACAGTTTGAAGTTGGGCTCATGACATTGTCGATCAGTGATCACCGATGACCGGATTGGTGGGTTGCATTGGCAGGGAGCATATGCTATATTATATAAAGGACCTGGGCAATGAGCGATGCATGATTGTGATTTATTACGTCAAAATATCACTATTGGCGCCAACCAAGGGGTAGGTCCTATGCACAGATATATGGGCGACCTGATAACCGGACCCGACGACACTAGGAGCTGAAACATATAAAATTTGAGATCCATGAGAAGGTTGTTTCAATGTATTTTTGTGTATTTTCGTTATATAATGAAAATAAAAAGGGAGCCTTGGGCAGTGCCCATGCAATAAAAGCCTGGACCCAAAAGCATTTGGGAATGATATTATATAATATTTCAAGTCTTGGGAAAGCTATTTATCAATGAATTTCGTGTATTTTGTGTTTAAGGAAATACACAAGGAACAAGCCAAATGCGATTTGCGATAGCGACAAGGGTAGACCTGATGGGTTTTGAACGTGAAATAAATATATTTTTAGGTCCACAAAGACCGATTTTTCATGTTTTTAAGGTTTTCGCCATATTGCAAAGATACAAAGGGAGTAAAGGGACCAAGCCATCTGCGATAGGTGACAACAACCCAAAGGGCAGACCTAATAGATATATATGCCATGTTTAAAGACTTTTAAAGTCCGAAAGGAATAGATATTGGTGAGAGCTTACAGTATTGTTGTGTTTTCTATGTAAAACAGAAAACACTCATTATTAAACATTTTGAAGAGAAACCGAGCCTGAGAAGCAACACAGCATGCCCAACTAGCCCGAAACAGAAATATTATGGGCATCTACAACACAACACAACCCAAATCAGATACACCATGGTGCATCAACAACGCGACACAGCCAAAAACAATAGAAGAGATTGTGGCCATCTCTATCAAGAGAGAGCTCCCTGCCAGCACACCCAAAATATCAGAAAGCGGTTACTCTTCTGTCAGAAGAAGAAACCTCTGAAGCCATGCTTGCCTAGAGGGAATCAAAGTTGTTGAAGAGGTAAGGAGGATGGATTAAGACACTCTGAGCCTTTGAGAGCTCAGGAGCATTGTAGAGGATTATAAAAGGCTGAAAACTAGATGTAACAAAGGTTCAACTTTTGGAGATTGTTCCTTCTCTGTTCATTCAAGCTTCTCATCTTCATTCTAGCAATATAAGCTTCTTTTGCCATTATATGTTCAATGACCATTCTCTTTGTTGTTCTATGCTTGCACTTGAATAGTTTGTTCATGTTTTCTTTGTGTCTAGGGCCAAATTAGTGTCATCTTATCTCTGCTTTGATATATTAGATTTGCAAGCTTCTTTGTTGCATGTAGCTAGCCATTGATGTATGTTTATATATGCAATCTACTAGTATAGTCAGTATTCTCCATCTATCCATTGAATTTATAACTTATTCAGCATTAGTGGTCTAAAGCCTTGTATTGGTGAAAGTGTTCATGCATGCATTGAGTGAAAACATAGTTGAAATGGTTATTTAACTTGATCCAAATCATCATTTATTCCAATAGTTCAGAGAAAAATATTGAAGATTATATGTTACCAAGAATCTCCAAGCTACAACCTAGGAGAGTTTCTTGGAGTGATAACATAATTGGTGCTGATGCCAGGGAGAGGAAACTGAAGCTCAGATTCCATGGGAAATGACATAGATCCAGCTTTGATGATAGACAATGCCTGGGCACATTTTTGGTTGTAATCATCTATCTGGCAAGTCTACTGGAGGTCGAACCTCTTGGAGACTCCACTTCATAGTTCTAGCTCAGTTTGTGAGACATACTCAGAAAAATCCTCAGAAGCTACAAGTTGACCCAATATCTAACCCTGAAAAAACCATCAAAGAGAGAAAGTATTGCAGAAAGGAGCATCAGGATTAGGTAAACCTAAAAAATCTTCTAGATCTCTTCAAGAAAGTCTTATAATAAAACAAATACATGTTGAGAGTATAGCATCTAATACTAGCGGTTAAGAAAAAATCCCAGAGATTCATAAAGCTCCTTATTCTTTAGTTTCTCCTTTTGTTGTAAGCCCAAAGGAAACCTCACCTCCTATCCATTATAATCCTTTAGTCCTGTCAGTCACTCCTCCACCCTCTATCATTCAGACTACTAGTACTCTTTTAGCCACCACAGCTATGGTAGGTCCACAAGAACCTACCAAAATGGAAAGAATCATAGCTTCTAGGTATGGACCTCTAATACTGCACACTCCTTTGAATTCCATGCCTATTGGAGAATATCATAAATATAGGCCTAAGTTCACTGAGACTAAAGGTGTTACTGCTGAAGAACATCTTGAGTCATTCTATAGCTATGCTGATAATCTGGACATTAGTGAAGATGATGTGTGGATGGGAGTCTTTTTCCAAAGCCTAGATGTAGAGGCTAGAAAATGGTTCAGAGAACTAAACCCAAGATATATAGCAGATATTGAAGCTTTAGATGATGCATTGCTAAAGCATTAGCGGGATATGAAGGATATTCTCTACTACCACACTAAGTTTATTAACTTAAAGAGAGAAAATGGTGAGTTGTTGTTTGATTTTAATAATAGGTTTAACCATATGTACAACAAGATACCATCTGAAGTAAAACCCTCTACTACCTCTGCTAAAGTCAACTATGCCAGTGCTTTTGATTCTAACTTCTGCCTACTACTGAGGGAGAGGTGATGTTCTACTTTGGCTGACATGTGGGATGCAGCCTTGGAAGTGGAATGAAACATCATGGTTGTAGAGAAGCTCAAGGGAAATGTTGATAGAATAAGACAGAAGGGAAAGTCTTCATCATCCTCTAATCCTAAGATAGATAAAATTACTAAAATGATTGAGTCATTAGCCTTCGAAATCTCCAAATTGAAGGTTGAGTAGCACTTGGGGAAAGGAAGAGTACCTAATACCTTTGCTCCTAGAAATCCAAATCCAAATCCATATAGAGGAACAAATGAGCAGTTGCATATTTTGCAAAGAAACAAAGATGCTAATGAAGACCAAAGGGTGAAGGCTCCTTTTCAAAATGAAGTCATGGGAGAAGAGAAGTTTGAAGAAGATGATGAGACCCATTGTCTGGAAGACAAAGGAAATGCTTCCTTTTTTACCTCAGCTACCTATGAAAAGTCATTATGCAATGATTAGATCACCCAAGAATGGGATGGTAAAGATATTCTACAAACTATATATTAGCAAAGATATATGAGGTCAATGATAAATAATGCCAATGAAACTCCTGTTCAAAGAGCTATTGTCCCTGTAGTACAACAAGCTAATAATAAAAAACAACTGGTAGTTGATTCCATTGTCCTCAATGCTCTAGCTAATGAGGTAAGAGGCCTTGAAAAGTCTCCTTCTCCTTTCAGTTTTCAATCATAAATTCAGAAACTAAGAATACCTATGCCTCTAATCGTAATAGTGAAGAATGAGTCCTTCAAAAGATCCATCCTCGAGGCCCTTGAGCCTAAAGCCATCCAAGCTTCCACTGACTATGTAAATCTCCAAGATGACAAGCCAACTATTATTCTCAGCCCATTGATTGAAAATTGTGAAGACAGCTCCCCATCATTCTATGTCTCTCTGAGTATTCATGATAAGATCCTTCACAACTACCTTATGGACACTAGAGCTAGCCATAATCTAATGCCCAAGGCTGTCATGGATGAGTTGGGTCTTGATATCACTAAGCCTTATCATGACCTATTTTATTTTGACTCTAGAAAATTGAAATATCTAGGATTAATCAAGGAACTAGCCATCACTTTGTCTCAGCTGCCTATGAAAAGCATGATCATGGATATTGTGGCAGCTGATGTACCCCCCAGGTTTGGCATGTTACTTTCCAGAGGTTGGATCAAGAGATTAAGTGGATCATTACAAAATGATTTGTCCTATGCTATTGTCTCAGTTTTTGGAGGTGAGAGCAAGAGATTATACAAAGGCACAATTGGCTTATATCATCAGCGATGAGAGGAACCCTACTAATCGTCCCATCTATGTTGTTGACATTGATTTTGGAGAATGTATTCTCCATATTGAAGAATCCAAATTGACCTCCATGCAGCTTAAAAAACCAGTTTGCTAAATCACTGAAGAAGAAGACCCACAAATTTGGGACATGTTCTTCAATGGAACTTTCTCTAAAGAAGCTGCAGGGGCAAGTGTATTCCTTGTGTCCCCAACACAAGAATATATTCATTTATCATTCAAATCAACCTTTCAGGTCGCAAACAACATAGCAAAGTATGAAGCCTTGATTTTGGGCTTAAAAGCTGCTAAAGAAATGGGCATCAAAGGCCTAAAAGTGTTTGGAGATGTAGACCTCATTATTCAGCAGGTCAATAAAACTTTCCAAGCTAAGCATCCAAGGCTGAAATCATACAAAGATGAGATATGGAGGCTCAAAGATTCTTTTAATGATTTCAGCATCTCTTATATTCCAAGAATGAAGAATCATCTTGCTGACTCCCTTGTTGTGTCTGCTAGCACGTTTATTCCTCCCTTGCCTCCTAAATTGACATATGAAGTTCAAGAAAAATACAAACCGTCTTTGCTTGACAATGTCAAATATTGGAGAGTTTTTGAAGATGATGAGGAAATTAATAGGTTTTCGCAAGTTGTTGAGGAATTTTTTGAAATGCACATCAATCAGGAAAATGAAGCAATGGGAGAATGCGGCCGGCGCAAGTTAAAAAACGAGATCAACCGAGGAAGCATCGTCCAGCTACCTAGTAACCATATACCAAAGGGATTAGTTCCTCTAGAGAAGTTGATCGACCAAAACAATGTGCCATATAAGCCTGCTAAAACAAAAAATGGGTTTGTTGTTTATAAACACAATATAGGGAGCTCAGCCCATCTGAAATACATAAATCAGTCCACTCAATTGTCCTCTACTCAGAATTCTGAGTATTGCACCCTCATGAAGCAATTCATTGATATTTTTTCTAGGAATACAATGATCTCAAAGCCTATGATACGACCATCATTCAGCATAAGATCCCACTGGAAAAGAACACCACCCCTTTTAAGCAGAAATTAAGACCTATCAGTCCTCTCTTACTGCCTTTGATTAAGAAAGAAATCAAGAAGTTGTTGGATGCCAAAATCATAGTTCCCCTGAGGTATTCAAAGTGGATAGCTGACATTGTGCTAGTAAGAAAGAAAAATGGAGAAATCAGGCTTTGTGTCGACTTCAGAAATCTAAACAAGTGCTCTAAAAAAGATAACTATCCCTTGCCTAAGATGGAACACTTGCTGCAAAGAGTTTCAGGGGCTAGAGTCACGTCTTTCTTAGATGGATTTTTGGGTTACAATTAGATTGTTGTACATCCTAAAGATTAGGAAAATACCACCTTCACTACCCCTTAGGGCACTTTCATGTACTCCAAGATGCCTTTCAGACTGATGAATGCTGGGGCTACTTTTTAGAGGGCCATGGACATAGCCTTCGTCGGAGAGAAGGAAAAATTTGTCCTTATCTATCTTGATGACATAAGAGTCTTCTCTAGTAGCTACAAATACCATTTACAACATTTGAAGAAGGTCTTCCTAACGTGCAGATAGTTTGGAATTTAAGTGAACCCAAGGAAGTCACAGTTTACTCTAGAAGAAGGCAAGCTTATGGGACATATTGTTTTTGCTGAAGGTGTGAAGATTGATCTAGCAAGGGTTCAAGCCATTCAGACATTGTCCATCACAAGGTCAAAAATGGACATTCAATCATTATTGGTTAATAGTAACTTTGTAAGGAGGTTCATTCCAAACTTCGTAGAGCTTGTAAACCACATCACTTCCATGCTGAAGAAAGGATCAGAAATAAAATGGACAGATGCTTGAAGAAGCTCTTTTGAAGCCATCAAGCAAGCCATCATGGAAGCTCCCACTCTAATCAACCCAGATTACACTAAGGAGTTTTGTATCTTCTCTTTTTCCTCTTGTGATACACTTGTAGCAGTTCTCTTGCAAAAAAATGATGAAGGCATAGAGCACTTTGTGGCCTTTTTTAGCAAAACTTTAAGGGATGTTGAATCAAGGTATGACCTTATTTAAAAACAAACTTATGCTCTCATAAAATATTTAAAAGCATTCAAAATTTATATTCTACATTCCAAAGTGGTTGTATATGTACCTTCAGCCTCAGTAAAGGATGTCTTAACTTAGCCAGATATTGATGGTAAGAGAACTAAATGGATTGCAAAATTCATAGAATTTAACATTGAGGTGAACCCCACTAAGCTTGTCAAAGGCCCGGGCTTGGCTAAACTTATGGCTAAAGAAAATTACAGCTCGTTGGACATAAATTCCATTGGTCTAAATTCAAATGCTGAGCAGACAGAGGGAGCAGCAGAAGAGCAAATGCAGAATCAGTCTTTGGTTGAAAATATAGCCACATGTGAATGGTATTATAGCATAGTTCATTTTTTGCAAAAGGTAGAAGTCCCTCCAGGGCTTAACTCAAGTCAATCTTGTGCCATTAAACTCAAATCAGCTAAATTCTTCATTAACAAAAATCCACTTTATTGGAAAGACCCATCAAGAATCCTCTTGAGGTGTCTAGATAAAGAACAATCAGTGGAGGTCATACACTAGTTCCATTCTAGCATCTGTGGAGAGCATCATTATTGGAAAACCACAGCTCACAAAATCTTGAGGGTTGGATATTATTGGCCTATTCCGTTCTCTGATGTGTTTTATTTTGTAAAAAATCGTGACAAGTGTCAGAGGTTTGCAGGAAGACAACAGCTAAAATCTCTGCCCTTAAAGCCAATATATGTCAATGGTCCCTTCCAGCAGTGGGGCTTGGACTTTATAGGTGAGATCAACCCACATTCCAGTGGCCAACACAAATGGATCTTAGTAGCCACTGATTATTTCACCAAGTGGATTGAGCCTATACCCACTAAGAATGTCATTCATCAAGTTGTCATAAAGTTCTTGAATGAGAATATTTTCACTAGATTTGGTTACCAAACCAAACTAGTCACTTATAATGTAGCAGGCTTCAAGGCAAAAGAATTGATGGACATGACTAAATCCATGGGGATTCAAGTGGTGCATTCTACCTCATATTATCCTCAAGGAAATGGCCTAGTAGAATCATCTAATAAGAGTCTAGTAAGGGTAATAAAAAAACTATTAGAGGACAACAAAAAGAGTTGGGATTCCAAGTTGAAGTTTTCACTATGGGCCGATAGAGTTACCATCAAAAAGTCCGTAGGGAATTCTCCATTTAAACATATTTATGGTGTTGATGTTGTTTTCCCTATCCAGTTGATTCTCCCTGTGGCTAAATTCTTGGAAGAAGAACAAGAGGAAGAGAATTACATGGTAAGAAGAATGATTAAGCTAGTCAAACTACATCAGATCAGAGAGCAACCAGTTGAGAAGTCAAAGGCTCATTAGAAGGCAATCAAAGAAACCTCTGACAGGAAGGAAAAAGTGGAAAATTTCCAAGTTGGTGATTAGGTCCTTAAATGGCATGCATTTAAGGAAAAGAGAGGTAATCATTTCAAGTTTGACTCCTTATGGACACGTCCTTTTGTCATCGTTCAAGTTTAGCAGAACAATACATTCATTCTGTATAGTCTAGAAGGAGGAGATACTTTTGGTAGCCTAGTAAATGGGAGGTTCTTGAAACTTTATTTCGTTTAAGTCTTTAAAGCCTTGTCATTGTAAATATGTTTTTCCAATTTTTATTTTCATTACAAAATAGACTCCATGCCCAATGGAACACTAGAAGGAAGATTTAATTTTTGTTTTACAAGAAAGGCATTAATCTGTGATCCTTGAAACCTCACAGGGAGGATTTCATCTCCAAAAGGAGGCAATGTTAGCCTGGATAGCACTAGGCCAAAAATTTGATCCATATATGCTCTTAAAGTTTCCAAAATTGCTTAAAATCATCCCATGGGATCCATATATGCTCTTGAAATCTTCAGCATTTGCTAAAAAATCATCCAAGGGTCAAAATCAGTGCTAGAGGAGAGCCCTTGGAAGCGCGGAAATACACTATCGGGAGGCTGACACACTCCAATATAGTGAAAAAATAGAGTATCACAAGCATAAATAGGGTAACGCATAGCTATCGTTAGATCTGGCCGATCAACGACCCAGATCTAAGGGGCTAATCGCAATCGGCCGACTAGAAAGGACAGTTTGAAGTTGGGCGCATGACACCGTCGATACAGCAGGTCGCATTGGCAGGGAGCATATGCTATATTATATAAAGGACCCAAGGAACGAGCGACGTGCAATTGCGATTTATCGCGTCGCAATATCGTTATCGCCGCCAACCAAGATGCAAGACCTATCCACAAATATACGAGTAACCCGATAACTGGACCCAATGGCATTAGGAGTTGAAATATATAAAATTTGACATTCGCGGGAAGGATATTTCAATTTATTTTCACGTATTTTCCTTATATAATGAAAATAAAAAGGGAGCCTTGGACAACGTCGATGCAATGAAATCTTGGACCCAAAAGGGTTCGGGAACGATATTATATAATATTCAGGTCCGGGGAAAGCCATTTTTCAATGAGTTTCGTGTATTTTCGTGTTTAAGGAAATACACATGAAACAAGCCAAATGCGACTTGTGATAGTGACAATGGCAGACCCGTTGGGTTTTGGAGGTGAAATATATATATTTTTAAGTCCGCAATGGCCGATTTTTCATGTTTTTAAGGTTTTCGCCATATTGCAAAAATATGAAGGGAACAAAGACATGCCATCTATGATAGGTGACAGTGACCCAAAGGGCAGACATGATAGATATATATTCCATGTTTAAGGACTTTTAAAGTCTGAAAGGAACATATATTGGCAGGAGTTTACAGTATTGAAGTATTTTTTGTGTAAAACAGAAAACACTCATTATTAAACATTTGAAGAGAAACTGAGGTCGAGAACCACCACAGCGCAACACAACATGCCCAACTAGCCTGAAACAGAAATATCATGGGCATCTATAGCACAACATAGACCGAATCAGATACATCATGGTGCAGCAACAGCGTGACACAGCTGAAAACAACAGAAGAGATTGTGGGTATCTCTGTCGAGAGAGAGCTCCTTGCCAGCGCACCCAAAATATCAGAAAGCGGTTACTCTTATGTCAAAAGAAGAAATCTCCAAAGCCATTCTTTCCTAGAGGGCATCAAAGTTGTTGAAGAGACAGGGAGGATGGATTAAGACACTCCGAGCCTTTGAGAGCTTAGGATCATTGTAAAGGCCTATAAAAGGCTAAAATCTAGATGTAACAGAGGTTCAAATTTTGGAGATTATTCCTCCTCTGTTCATTCAAGCTTCTCATCTTCATTCTAGAAATATAAGCTTCTTTTGCCATTATATGTTCAATGTCCATTCTCTTTGTTGTTCTATGCTTGCACTTGAACAATTTGCTCATGTTTTATTTGTGTCTAAGGCCAGATAACTTTCATCTTATCTCTGCTTTGATATATTAGATTTGCAAGCTTCTTTGCTACTTGTCGCTAGCCATTGATGTATGTTTATATATGCAATCTGCTGGTATAGTCAGTATACTCCATCTATCCATTGAATTTATAACTTATTGAGCATTAGTGGTCTAAATCCTTACATAGTTGAGAGCTTTCATGCATGCATTGAGTGAAAACAGAGCTGAAATGGTTATCTAACTTGATCCAAACCATAATTTATTCCAATAGTTCAGAGAACAATATTGAAGACTACATGTTACCAGGCATCACCGAGATACAACCTAGGAGAGTTTCTTGGAGTGATAACAGGGCCTATACTAATCATTGACATGTTCATCCATAGGATCACACACCTACCGCATGAGGGATTGAATTCGGCCAAGGAATTTGGTAAAAAGGCAGGAGTTGGTGGAAAAAATGAAAAAGGAGTTTTGACTTGTGAAAAAGTCACGCGGATATTCCATCACGTCTATCAACGATCCCATGGTTCAAGTTGCCACATAAATCTTGGCAAGGAAGGTAATGAGGAAGTGTTGAGCAGATAAAGTTCTGGCACCTGTGGCATCATTATCTGCACAATGCAAGAAGGGTGTACAGTTTAACTGATCAAGGTACCTATGCAAAAAATTCCTTGCAAATTTTTACGAGGTCTAGGATGAGACCAAGCCATTCCACTATGCGTGGTTGTTGCTCTCCATTGTGTTAGTTTCATGGGAGCTATCGGAGGATAGCCATTTTCCTCCGTTGAAGGAAGGGTTGCCGAAGGCCGAACAGTTCACCTCCTTATGGGCCATGAAGGACCTCATGTGGGTCATAGAGACCAAGATATTTTGGGTCCTGATGGAAATAAGTCTCCACATGGACATCAATTAGTGGCCAAGGTTTTCCTCGACCTTGTATGAGTAGTTGTCAGTGTATGCCACGTTTAAAGCTAACTTCTGCCACATCTACATTCAAGTGTGCAAGGACCCACAATAGAAATGGTACGATTTACCATACTTGGTCACAGATCATGACATTCAGGAGGTGATCAAGCGCTGGCCAGTAGAGTGATGCACCTCATCATATTTATATGTCAAAATGAGTAAGGGTGCATGAAAATTAATTGAAAATAAAAGGAAGGATGTAGCAAAGTAGGCTACGGAGAAGTTGGTCGCATAGTGGAAGAAGGAAGCCATAAAGAAGGCTCGAATGGAGAAGGATTGCGCTGCTAAGGAGCAGTGTGGGCAAGAGTAGTAGAAAAATGGTAAATCCTCTTCACCCATGATAAAGGAAGAAGAACAGTCTGAATAGGTTGGTAGAGGAGATTAGGGACAGATCACCCCATTTTGGCTAAGGAAGACTGGATATGAGCAGTAAGAGGGTCCCCACAAGAAGAAAAATTTGGACAAAATGTATGTTGATCTCATGATCTTGAGGGAGGGTGATCTTGATGATATGGGTGACAAAGTCTGGGATACTACAACCAAACTACTACAATAGTTCAAGCAATAGTACATGCAAACATTAGGGAGCATCTAGAAGGATATATGTGAGTTGTAGATCCAAACTAGTAGTATATAGGTGGGCGTTGGTCAAGCGAACGCAACACAAGTGAGCTTGCACCGGGGACAAGTCAAGCTATAGAATTGGTAAGGACATTGGACCTTCACACAATTGTTTTACCAGAAGGGTCCCTATGTGTAAAATCGGTTGATAGTCAAGTGATATCAAGTACCCTTAAGGACATCACACTAAACATTGCAGCACTTCCCAATAAATTTCTTCATGCACTGTAAGCAGGGGTGACGAAGGAATTGAGAGCTCAAGAGCAGTGCACTCTCAATTTGATAAGAGAATATAGGGTGAACAATGAATAGATGTTCACCCAGAAAATGTAGGTATTAAAGGAAATGACACAATCCAGGCACAGAGTTTGAGGCTACAAGCCGCGGTAGCACAGGCGTGCAAAATAGTGTCAGAGTTGCACATCCTAGTGGATGCACAACTAGAAGCTAAGATCCAGAAATTAGTTGCAGGTGTGCATGAGGCAAAGGCAGAAGTTGGGTGAGTTCAACTCTAACTCAACATGAATATTATAGAGTTGCAACTCAAGTTACAACCTATGACTCTACCTGAGGTCAGGGAGTAGTGCGAAGGCACCATCATGGAAGGGATGGCCACTTTGGATGCCGCAGTCGCTGACTACACGACCTTGTTCAAACAGGCGATGGAGTTGGTCACGATTCTATAGGAAGACCTAAACCTATAGATATTGAATACATAGATTCACGAGCTCCAAACGTAGTACGACGAGGTTAGGGAGACATCGTGTTCAATTACTACAACACAACACCTCAATAGAAATAGCTCAGAAGAAGGAGGTTGTGCTTAAGGCAAGGATGGGACCTTTGTTAGAAGAAGCTTACCAGGTCTCAACCAATATAAGGAGAAGCTGACAGGCTTGCAGCACACACAACAAAAGATCAAGCTAGTTGCGAAAGGAGAAACCACAGAGCTGCTTGTAGAAGAGGTTAAGAAGGAATCTACATAGAGCACTACTGAGGTTACAGTTGTGTAGGTGGAGCTGGAGGATCTTCGAAGCAAGATCATCATGCCATCTAAGTGACTCAAGGACAATTCATGACCTTTGTGTTGAGGGCTTATTGGGATGGGGTCCCCTAGCTCTATTTTGGGGTTAAAAATCTAAGTTTTTATGTAAATTTTTCTAAAAGGATGTAAAGGCACTAT
This sequence comes from Pinus taeda, assembly GCA_000404065.3. NCBI lineage: Eukaryota > Viridiplantae > Streptophyta > Pinopsida > Pinales > Pinaceae > Pinus > Pinus taeda. The sequence goes on from APFE030505369.1 coordinate 374,666, forward strand.
AATTTGTGGATGCAAAATGCGTAGATAGTTAGAAGTCAAAAGGGGTTTTATCCCCTTGGTTATGTAATGTCAAGTTGGCTTTGAGATCCACTCATGGTTTATGGACCATGGGATTCTATGTAAAAAGTTATAAATAGGTGTGTTAAGAGAGTCTAAGGCATGCTTATGTCTACATTTGAGTAAAAGGGAAAGTAAAAAATGCAGATAGAAGGGAAAAGGCTTCATAGTTGAGTGCACAGAGGCCCAGACTAGAGTCTGCAGCTAAGTTTGCAGACCCCTGCAGCTGAGTGCGCAGGGTAGTTTTGAGTGTATAACCTCATATTGAAGATCAATAAAGAATATTGTTGAAGAAATTCATGTGTCTATCTGTTTTCTTCTGTTATTTATGTTTGCGATATATGTTGTGATGGAATAATGTAGTTATGAAATAATGATGTATTGATGTGTGACTCCATTGGATAATTCTTATTAACTATATGAAATGCATGTTAAGTACTTATGTAAAGATTATAATACATTATGTTATGTTTATTGAATACTTAAGTAGATCTGTGTGAACTCAGATTGCAAGTTGTTTTATGGTGCGTGTAAGTGGATGATTCATTTGTTAAGGATACACAAAGACCTATTGTAGACCTTCATGAAGGTCCATAGGCTATTTAAAGGAAGTTGCAGTACCAATTGCTAAGGGCTTATAGATTTGCATGCACGTAGATCTAAGGCAATAGAAGACATCACATTGATCTTTGGATGTGGAAAATTGGTTCCAGCATCCCGCCATACTACCTCAGGTGAGACTTTAGCCTATGCTATGCAGGTTGATGCAAAAAGTTCCATTAGTATAGGGTTTTGTTTAGCGCCATTAATTCTAAACTTGGTTCAGGACTCACTAAGCCAACAAGAATTGTGAAAGGCACCCTCGGTGGAGAAACATGCATAAATATTTGTGACCAATTTCCCTATGTGATATGTTTTCCACTTGTCAATTGTGCATCTTATTTATCATGAAACTGATACCATAGTTGTGCAAGGCTCACAAAGTGTCACATTTTGTCAACTCAAGGTTGTTTCCATTCTCACATTAGCAATGAATCCTATCAATTTAGATTAATTATTGAATCCTACAACTATCTCAAAGAAAAAGTGTATTGTATATTTTATGTCACTAGACCACTTGCATTGAAAACCATATTTAAATTGGATGGTTTAACATCTTGATAATGTGTGTCCTATTGACGACAAATTTTGTATTCATTCTTGCTTTTATCGCAACACCTCCAATATATATTTATGTTGTTCATGATCCTATTTCTAGTTGTGATAAAGGGATTAGGATCTCCCTTATCACAAACCATAACCCCTAATCTATTTAATCCCTTATCCATGGGGGCTTAAGGGTGTAGTTATAGGGTCATTGGGACCAAATTTCGGAGTTCATAACATTAGGAAAAGTGGAATGGAATGACAAACTAGGTTGTGGGAGGGTGTGTTATGGTGTATTGAATGGGGCAAGGGGACACAAGGGTAGCATGGATAGTAGAAATCAAATGTTAAAGCATGGTTTACTAAGATCTATAATCCTAGCATTATAGAATGAGAACGGGTCTTACGACCTAATTTCATTGGGTCTAGGGGACCTAGAAGGTAGGTAGAAAGAGAAATTGATAGGGGAACCCCCAATAGTGGTGATAAGGGGATTAGGAGTCCAATTATCACAAATGATAAGACCTTAACCCATAACCACTAAATTCGCTATCCCCTTAACCCCCAATCCATAATCCCTTAACCCCTACACTCACAACTCATAACCCATAAACCAATTGACTCATTAAATCCTAAGACACTAACCCCTAACCTATAATCCATGAACCATCTCCTAAGACATAACTCCTTCTCCTCTTGACCTCTGACCCTTAACCTCTAAGCCTTCACCACATAAAAACCTTAACTACTAACCCCTTAACCACTAACACTGAAATCCCCTAATTCTTAAGTCCTTAACCTCTAAACTCAATTGTGTCTATGTAGAATAATATACATAAGTGAAAATAAAATGATATTTTTCACATCAATGCTTGAAATAGCCTTGAAATATCCATGAGTCATGGATCAGGGGGTGAATGAGGGGCACTATTAAAGTTACATCATGTTTAAATTCCTTTTACATTGTGAGGTTGCTCTCCAATAGGGTTGAAGAATCATCACAAGGAAGCATGACACATTTTTGTGGAGGAGCGATTAAATTTGTAACATAACTCAAATGATTTACACCTCTAATGTAAATGACATCCTTGTATTTTTGTGTCATGTTGTTAGAGAGGTTATTTATAGACAATACATTCAATGTACTTATATTTCATCTTTTTAGGGCCTTGACTCTAACATGGATTTGTACCAGGAACACTTATGCAAATGAAAGGGGCCTTTTTGTTTAACCACATATGCACAAGAGCACCATATGCTACCCTTCAAATCCCCCTTGGTGTGTTCAAAGTGGGTTTACATTTGTGTCATATTGAAACTAATCATAATGACCTTCCTCTTCTTAATAACATCTGCTAGCTTTTCCATATACACGAGATACTAGAATTAAAGAATCACCTCATCTATAAATGAGCGTAGTGTTATGGCCCCTAGATCAGTAAAAGAATTGAATGTGGTTGGTAAAATTAATGGTAGTCCAAGTACAGATGGAGGTTCGTTAGGTGACTATCAAAGAAGAGCCCTAAATATTATCCTTTTGAAGGACAACAAGACTGTTAGAAGGGTAGGTGTGTTGGGAGTAAGGACATGCAAACTTTGAAGGACTAAAGTAAACCTCAAGTGGGCTAGCCAACTAGCCTTGGTTCACAGTATCGTAGAGGATTATGTTAGTGAGAACAAGGGAAACCACAATAGCCTTAGACTTATCATCTTGGAGAAGCAGTATGGAAAAATTAGCAAGCCCAAAGAGTTGGTCACAAATAGAGTTGTGAGAAGATGATCAAAGACCCTAAGTGTTGCAGACCTGGAAGGAGAAAGGAGGTAGCTAAAGGGAAAATTTTGTTGAGATGATTTTAGTAACCTAAAGGAGTTAAGGCCATTGATAGATGAAGATTGAGGAGTTGTAGAATGGGATGCAATACGACTTTCTAGATGTGTTCGAGACATGTGGACTGAAAGGATTGTGTATGGCCACCATCAGCAAGTAGGTCAATTGTTGTCTTCTTCAAGGTAGACTAGTTGTCACGGGACTAACACCAAGACCTAGTTGTATTCCTTGAATCAATGTGATTGTAAAGGGACATCATCTCGGGTACGGGAGATATAGCCTTTTCTATTAAAGTTTGTAATATAAAAAAGAAGGGTTTGAAAAAGTTAAAAAATTTCATGTGCACTAGTTGATTCGTTGATGTGCATAGATTTATTTCTACAAAGTATATGTGTTTTGGCACTTGAGAGTGTTTGCATCAAATATTCTAAGACCAAACACATATTCTCATGTGTCATGGAAATTCAGCATATGCCTTGTTTACATAAGAACTTCTCATAACTCATCTTAGTGATCTGATAATCACCCTATGAGTGATCTCAGTTAAAGAATTATTAAATGAAGGTATTACAGACTCATATGTTGGTGTGTGTCTAGGTTATTTAGGAAACAGATCGATCAGATTGCAAATACATAGACACTTGAAATGGAAGACAACAGAGAAACACAGTAAGAAAATATAAGAACACAAGAAGTTAATAATGAGTTCACCCTATCCTCTAGGGCTACATCTCCTGTCCAGCTCTCAGTGGTGGCCTTATTTTATTGTGTCTTAAAGCATAGAATTACAAAGAAGGAGCTCAGTATGAGTCTCCTGAAACAGAATTGCTTGGCAGGGTGGTTCTTCGATTCCCCAAGCTAGTAGAGTACATAGACTCTTGGCCTTACTAGCTTTTTGACCTCTTGGGTCTACAATGGAAGGAGCCCAATGTGGTGCTCAGTCCTAATAGATCTGCCTCAAGGACGGCTCAAATCTCTCAAGCCCTCTGGTGCTGGACGCTATCTTTGGTCAGCTCAACCCTCTGCCTTCTTCTACTTTTTTCTCTATCTATCTTCTTTTCTCTATTCTTCCTCTCTCTATGTGTGTCTCTTGTTGGTCTGTTCATGTATTTAAAGCCATTCAAGCTCATGGTTGTTTGATTCCCCTTCAACCTCCATCGGATCGCCTACTACAACTTCGCTTGGAGTTCCCTGTCTCAGTGTCATCGTCAGGCTCATAGGGATCGGCCACGTATCCTGCTGTGAACTGCGCCAGCTTGCTTCGTTAGTTCAGTTCTTCAGTTACGTCATGGGATGAGTCATCCGCCACCTTGGAATTCAAATCAAACCTCAAATTCTTTTAGATCGTAGCTTAATCCCTCATTAAATCTGATCTCCCCATCAGGCGTGATCTCAGCCGTTAGATCTGGGTCCTCCAGATCCGACGCCATATGCACATTTCGCGCGGTTGACTTGCTCGACTGTTAGCATGTGATGACCGACGGTTTTCTCTCTCCTCTGCTTGCCACGCGTCGGGCGCTAAGTGGAATCACTCCATTTTTGCCAAATCTGCTTACCACTTAAAGATGCCCCTAAAAAATACCGTTGGTTCTTCGGAGCACGGGTCCTGCCTTAGCCTTTAGCCCTTTTCCCCATAGTTTTCCTAGCTCTCATGCAACCGGGCACTCGGGGCCCCTCCTTCTCAAGGGTTTTTGTCTAGCTATGTGCAATTAGCACTATTCGCGCATCAAAAACTGCCTCCTTTCCACAATCCGGGCTTCCCAAGGGCTAGTTTCACCTCCTGTGTAGTCTCCATGGGCCTCAGTCAACGCGCATTGACCGAGGTCCTCGTCATCCCACATTGGCTTCCAACTGCCGCTATTTTAGAAGTGTTCTCGATCGTTGCTCTTAATTCTTTGAAGTCTATCCTAAACTAGTACAACCATGGTTCTTTTGATTATTCTTCATGGGTCCAATTCAGATCATGGCCTTCCCACTGAAAAGGTTTTGGAGCACCAAAAGTTGGTTTTGCAAGCATCAATTAAGTGAGGGTACTACTATCTCACTTGCCCAATCTCAATCCACTTTGCACTGCTCGACTTTAAACATTTGAGCCCAGTTCTGAGGTACTCAATATCTCCTCTCTGTGTTGTCCTCACCTTCCTATCCAAGACTGTCATCCTACAATTCATTAAGATATTCAGGTAGCAGGTCATCAATAGAAGGCAATTGTCTTTGCTCTTCAGGATCGTCAATCATTGAAGGTTCAAACAACCTCAAGCAATCTTCATTTACGACTGAGTAGATGTACATGTAAGCTGGTATAGCAAGGCAAAAAGCATTTTCACCAATCCTTTCAAGTATCTTGAAGGGTCCATACCTGATGTGCTTTATCCTTTTACCTTCACCTTGCATCTTGTCCTTGCTGATATACAGCCAGACCTGGTCACCAACTTGGAAACTATGCTCCATGTGATGCTTGTCATGCCTTGCCTTGTACTTGGCTTGGCTCTTTTCCAACTATTCTTGTACTGCCTGATGGATCTCCTAGATTTGTTCAATGAACCTAGTTTCCTTGTCCACATCACTGTGTCCATCAACTGTGGTATCTTTGCCAAAGACAAAATCCAAAGGAGACCTTGTTGTGAAACCAAAACAGGTCTCAAAAGGAGATATCTGTGTAGAAGAATGTTTTACTCTATTGTAAGCATGTTGCACATAACATAAGTTCTCATCCAAAAGCTTAGGATGTTTGCTGCAATATCCTCTGAGTAACTGGATCGCTATCCTGTTAACTACTTCTATCTAGCCATCAGTTTGTGGATGAAGAGCTATTCTTTTCTTCAATTTGGTGTCCAGCAGTTCCCACAGACTCGACCAAAACTTCCCCACAAATCGAGTGTCTCGATCAGATACAATGGAAGTTAGTAATCCAAAATGAACCCATACATGTCCAAAGAATAGTTTTGCAATTTGTTCAGATGTAATTTGTTTGTTACAAGGTATCAAAATACACATTTTTCTGAACCTATCCACAACAACATATAGATAATCATGACCTTTTCTAGACTTAGGCAGTCCCCCAACAAAATCCATGGAAACACTTTCCCAAGGGTGGGAAGGAACTGGTAATGGAGTGTACAAGCCTATTTTTCTAATTTTGGGCTTGCTTTTACCATACATAGTACACCCTCTTACATATATAGAAACTGTCTCATTCATTTTTGGCCAATAACAAAATCTTTGCAGCTATGCAACTGTTTTACCTACCCCAAAGTGACCTTATATCAGAGAAGTGTGTGCTTCCCTAATTATCTTTACTCTCTCTGTTTTTGGAATGCAGAGTTTCCCATAATGATATAAGAGTTGGTACTTCACACAATAATCCAATTCTTCTACCCTTTTGCCTTGACTCAGAGTTTCATATACATCTTTAAAGTCTATATATTGAGCATATTGTTCAATGTATATTTCATGTGGCACATAATCATGCTTAAGTATAGTAGATGCATTTATAATGGGTCTAGATAACATGTCAACAACCTTGTTATGTATGCCCTTTTTATATTTTATGACTAAATGAAACTGTTGTAGAAAACCCATCCACCTATAATGTCTTGATTGTTGCAACTTAGTTTGGGAGTGTAGATATTGAAGTGGTTGATGATCAGTATGTATTATTGTCTCTTTGCCCATTAAGTAATGTTTCCACTTTTTCACACTCTAAACTAATGCATACAATTCTTTATCTTATGTAGGATAGTTAATTACTATAGGATTAAAAGTCTCAGAATGATAAGATATGGGTTTACCATGTTGTGTCAACACTGCTCTGATGGCATAGTCACTGGCATCTGTTTGGATCTCAAATGGTCTTTCTAGATCAGGTAGTGCTAGTATAGTTGATGTACTAATCTTTTCTTTCATGGTGTTGAAGACTTTCCGATGTTCGCCTCCCCACTGAAAAACCTTGTTCAATCCTATTAAAGCATGTAAGGGAGCTGCAATTGAGGAAAAGTTAGAAATGAACTTCCTCCAATATTGTGTTGCTCCTAAGAAGCTTCTCACTTCTGTACCAGACTTGGGTTTACGCCCGTTTACAATGACTACCACTTTAGAGGGATCTATTTTCAATTCACCACCCCTACTATGTGACCCAAATAATTTAGAGATATTTTTCCAAATTCACATTTTGAGTTTTTAACATGAATTTTTTCTATTTTCAAAACATCTAATGTATGCTTAACATGCTTTAAATGTTCCTCCCATGTTTTACTAAAAATCAAAATGTCATCCAAATACACAATAATAAAATCATCAAGAAAAGGTTTGAGTACATCATTCATTAATCTCAAGAAAGTAGCAGGAGCATTTATTAAGCCAAAAGGCATAACCAGACACTCATACAATGCTTGATTTTTTTTTAAAGTAGTCTTCATGCATCTTTCTCTGCAACTCTGACCTGATGGTATCCACTGTGCAAGTCTAGCTTGGTGAAATAAACAACTTCCTTCAATTAATCTAAAAGATCATCTATGTGAGGAAGGGGATAACAATTGTTTATTGTTATCTTATTTACTGCTCAGTAGTCAATGCACATTCTCCACGCACCATCTTTATTTCTCACCAAAATGATTGGTGACCCACATGGTGATGTGCTAGGCCTGATGAACCCCTTCTCGAGCAACTCTTGTACATGCTTCTTGATTTCAACATTCTCTAAAGTAGACAACTTGTACATTCCAATGTTAGGTAATGGAACATCTTCTGCAAAATAATATCATGTACTATTTCCTTTTTGGGTGGCAAACCTTTAGGTTCTTGAAATAGGACATCATACTCTGAAACAACCTTTTCTATATCGACTTGTTGTTTATCATTACAGCCCTCAAATACATTGGTTTTATCAGGTTTCTTTTCCTTTACAACCATCAATAAGAATTGTTTGCATGAATTTATCATTCTTTTCATCTTCCTTAAGTTTATGAGAGTATAATTATTCTTGAGCTTATGAGCTCTTACAAAGTATTCAATTCCATCTTTAACAAGTAGATATTTGTTCTCAGCTCTATAGAAAATAACTTTTCTATCATACAAGTAAGGACTTCCTAAAACAATTCCATATATATCCAAAGGAATTATGTCTAACTCAACCTCATCTACAAATGCTAACCCAAAAGAAAACTTGAGTTTGCACTGTCTAGTCACTTATAGTTATGCTTTACCATTGAACCATCCTAATGGGTATGGTTTCTTGTGAGGTGTAGTTGCTAATCCAAATTTCTTTACAATTGCTTCAGAAATCAAATTTACTTGTGAGCCACTCTCAAACAAAGTATCAATCTTCTGATATTTGGAAAAAACTCGAATATGGAAAACCTCATGTCTTTTTCTCTCATGTTCTTCATCAATAATAGATTGAGCAGAATTACTAGTAGATGTTTCAAAATTCTTACATTTTATACATGTGGCTGCAATGGTTGTTTCATCTCCCAAGTCTGACCCCAAATTTTTATGAATAGCTACAATATTCTTCTTCTTCTTGCCCTCGAAATTCTTAGGTCTCGGCGCTGGATGCAGAATCCAAAAATTCTCACCATCATGCCCATCCTTTTTTACAGAGACTGCATGAAGCTTTTCTTTTCTGTGTAGTGTTAGCCTTCCTTGCCTTACACTTCTGCCTTTTTTTCTCCTTGCTCTTACTTGCAATGGGTTGGTATGGTCCCCCAACTTCTGGATTTCCATTCTTTCCTCTAGCTTCTAGATGAGTAGCTTGTACAAATACCTCACCTATACTAGTGGGATTAAACATGAGGATGGTATTCCTCATGTAGCTGTGTAGACCACCAATGTACTTCAAAAGAGTATCTGGTTAGTCTAATTAGATTCCTAGAATCAATGCTCTCTTTTTAAATTCTTGAGTGTACCCTTGCACACTTTTCCCTTTCAACTGTCGAAGAGTTTTCGAACTCATCATAGCTTATTACATGTAGGCCAATTGATAGAATTGCTTCTTGATTGCAAAAACAAATTCACTCTAGACAGAGATAATATTACCATGTATTTTCATATCTGCTTGGGTTTTTCCTCCCCACCAAACCAAGGTAGTTCCTCCTAGACGCAGGCTTGCTAGCTGAATCTTGCTCTTGTCCGAATCGATGTTTTGTACTCTACAATAAACATCAATTTGTCTAATCCAATTGTCTGAATTTTCAGCATTTAGCTCTCCATCAAATATAGGCAACTCAAATTTAACATCTAGCTTGATCAAAGATGCTTTCTTATTATGCACAAGGCTATTAGGAGGTGTAAGAAAGTTTTCCTCTTTCCCTTTTCCTTTTGAGTGGTTATGGGAATGAGACTCACCTTCTTCTTTGTCTTGTTTAGAACGTGATGAATCTTCATCCTTATGCTTTCTAAAGTCCCTATACATTTCTTCTACCATAGACTTTATAGCTAGGAAAATTTCTATGAATTGAGTGTCTGGCCCCACAGAACCTTCCTTTAACATTGTCTTCTAAGGATAGACTCTCCCAATTTTAGGATTAGTTTCAACCAACTCTCCTCCTAATTCGAGCTTTGATCTAGTGAGCATTCAACAACTAAACCAACACAAGCTTGTCTAACCTTACAGCCTAAAGCTCTAATACCACTTGATCCGATAAGCACCCTATGAGTGATCACAGTTAGAGAATTATTGAATGAAGGTATTACAGATTCATATGCTAGTGTGTGTCTAGGTTATTTAGGCAACAGATCAATCATATTGCAAATACATAGACACTTGAAATGGAAGACAGCAGAGAAACACAGTAAGAAAATATAAGAACACAAGAAGTTAATAAGGAGTTCATCCTATCCTCCAGGGCTACATCTGTGGTCTAGCTCTCAATGGTGGCCTTATTTTATTGTGTCTTAAGGTAGATAATTACAAAGAAGGAGCTCAATATGAGTCTGCTGAAACAGAATTTCTTGGCAGGGTGGTTCTTGGATTCCCCAAGCCAGTAGAGTACATAGACTCTTGGCCTTACCATCTTTTTGACCTCTCGAGTCTACAATGGAAGGAGCCCAATGTGGTGCTTGGTCCTGACAGATCCCCCTCAGGGATGGCTCGAATCTCTCAAGCTCTTTGGTGCTTGACACTGCCTTTGGTCAGCTCGGCCATCTATCTTCTTCTACTTTTTGCTCTATCTGTCTTCTTTTCTCTATTCTTCCTCCCTGTATGTCTCTCCTTTTGGTCTGTTCATGGCTTTAAAGCCACTCGAGCTCATGGCTATTCGATTCACCTTCCACCTCTGTCAGATCACCTACTACAACTTCGCTTGGAGTTCCCTATCTTGGCATCATCATCAAGCTCACAGGGAGTGGCGACTTGTCCTCCTGCAAACTGCGCCAGCTTGCTTCGTCGGTTCAGTTCTTCAGTTACGTCATGGGATGAGTCATCCACCACCTTGGCAATCAAATCGGACCTCAAATTCTTTTATATCGTGGCTTAATCCCTCATTAAATATGATCTCCCCATTGAGAACGATCTCAGCTATTAGATCTGGGTCCTCCAGATCCAACACCATCCTCTCATTTCACGCGGTTGACTTGATTGACCGTTAGCATGCGATGAGCGGTGGTTTTCTCTCTCCTCTACTTGCCACATGTTGGGTGCTGAGTGGACTCGCTCCATTTTCACTAAATCTGCTTACCACCCAAGGATGCCCCCGATAAATACCGTCGGCTTTTCGAAGCGTGGGTCCCACCTTAGCCTTCAACCTTTTTCCCCTCAATTTTCGTGGCTCTCATGTGACCGAGTGCTTGGGGCCCCTCCTTCCCATGGGTTTTTTCCGAGCAATGCACAATTAGCACTAAGTGCTAATCGTGCATCAAAAACTGCCTCCAGGGTTCCCAGGGGATAGTTTTGCCTCGTGTGTAGTCTCCATGGGCCTCGGTCAACGCGCTTTGACCAAGGTCTTCATCGTTCTACGTTGGATACCAAGTGCCATTGTTTTAGAGGTGTTTTTGATCGCTGCTCTTAATTGTTTGAAGTCTATCCCGACCTGGTACAACCATGGTTCTTTTGATTATTCTTCATGGATCGAATTCAGATCGCTTAGGGTACTCACTTCCACTCTCAACTCATACCACTTAACAAGTTACTAAGTCAAGGCTTATCACATCCAACCATGGTCATAAAAAATCTAAGGAACATAGTTTACATCTTGGCATGCCATAACACCTGGCATGTATTAGACTTCCTTGGCACTATGTGGCATGTAATAGTAACCCCTACATTCCTTGGCATGCTTTGACACTCCCTAGCACACCCTAGCACTTCCTGACATGCCTTGGTATTTTAGCATATCTTGGCACTACCTATCATATAACCTTGTCACTCCCTCCTTAACACACCTAGATCTCATTGTCACTCCCTATCACACACTCCTATTCCTTCGTTTCCATGATTTTTGGCCTAGTGCTTCCTTATATTTCTCTGACACTCCCTACTACTCCCTAGAATGCACTAGCACACCCTGACACCTGACAAATCTTGGCATGTGCACTCTAGCATTCCCTGGCACTACCTAGCATACCTTATCACTCTCTCCTTAACACACCTATAGCTCACTACCACTCCTGGTCACAAACTATTATTCATTCATTTCCATGCATTTTGACCTAGTTGTCCCTTGTTTTTCCCTAGCATTCTTTGGCACGTGTTGGTACACCGTAGCACCTAGGACATATTGGCATGTTGCACTGGCCTCTAGTGTGCCTTCACGTTGCTAAGATACCTTGTCACTCCCTCCTTAGCACACCAAGAACTCACTAACACTTCCAATCACAAACTCTTATTTGTTCATTTCCATGAATTTTTATGCAGTGCTCACTTTTGTTTACATTGCACTCCCAACTAAAACTTCCTTGCACATGATTCCACATCTTAGCCGCATGGCACCTTAACACACTATGATTCGTTAGAACTTCCAAGCATTCCTTGTCACTCCTCCTTAACACACTTCGAACTCATTGACACTCCCTATCACACACTCTTATTCATTCATTTCCATGCATTATGACCTAGTTCTCCCTTGTGTTTCCCTAGCACTCCCTAACACTCATTGGCACACATTGGAACATGTTGGCATGATTTCCTAAAAATCTATCATGCCTTGGCACTTCCTATAATACCTTTTCACTCACTCCTTAGCACACCTAGAACCTACTAACACTCCCTATCACACACTCATATTCATTCATTTCCATGCAATTGAAACTAGTCCTTCCTTATGTTTGCCTAGTGTTGGCTTAGGGGGCCTTGACCCAAGTTCAGAGTTAATTGTGCCAAACAAATCCCTACACTATTGGTCCTTTTGGTATCAATCCATGGTGTGCAGACTGAAGTCTCACCCAAAGAAGTATGGGGGGATGATAGAACCAAGTTTCTGCACCCAGAGATCAATGTGATGTCTTTTTGGCGACCTAGATCTACCTTCACGAAGACCCCTATGCTCCTGCAACCTATTCCTGTAACTTCCTCCAATTGGCCTCTAGACCTCCATGAAGGTCTATGATTGCCTTTTGTGGACTGTGAATAGTTCAATTAGCAACTTACATGCACTTTATATTACCCTTAGATCATTATTTTCTCAGATCTACTTAAGTGTTCGATAACTTTACCAGAATGCATTATAATCTTCGTGTAATCACTTAATATTAATTGTGTTCAAATAATAATGTAGAACAAGTAAAGTCACACATCAATACATCATTATTTCATAAAACCACTATTCATCGCAACATAAAGCACATTCATACATAACATAAGATAATAGATAAAACACAAGAGTTTCTGCAACAATCTTGCTTATTGACATTCAATTAAGCTTACAGAGTCAAAACATCCCTGCGCACTTAGCTGCAAGGTTCCACGCACTCAGTTGCGGACTCTAATATATGCCTCTACGCACTCAGCTATAGATATTTTTCCTCCTCTAAGACTTCTACTTCTATGTTAGACTTCTTCACTTGTACCCATAGACTTCTTGATTACCTTCTTTAAACTCTCTAAGGAACATTTATTTATACAATTCCATGGTAGATCTTCAAAGCTTACTCAAGTTACATAAAAGAAGGGTAAAAAACCCTTTTTTATTGTTTAACTAACTAAATGCTCTGCGACCACAACTTGCAAAGACTTTACCTCTTTTTACATCAAAACTTGGGATTTTGCCCAAACACTTGGGCTTTCTCCCTAAAACTGACCGAGGGGACTTAATCCCAACGAGCCCCCGACACAAAGATTATGACTCACCCTCGAGTTACTCAGTTGGTGTGGAGATCCTGCTATGAAGATCCCCCATCTCCACTTCCGCCAGCGTGACCTCATCCCTACTCTGTGTGGTTGCCTGCTTCACCTGTTCGACCAATTTCTCTATGGTTGGCCCTTCACTATCCTGCTTGATGTTCTATTGTGTAATCTATAGGTTTTCCAACTTGTCCTGTATCTTAGCTGAGACTTGGTAGGCTTCTTCAAACCTAGGGTCCAACCACGCCTTAAGGACTGCCTATTTTTTTTGTTTGGCTTCCACTTGTGGAAGGAGTTTCTTCCCCTCCTGCAACTTGTCGAGGTGTTGTGTTGTAGCAACTGTACTCCCCGTTAGCCGCATTTTATCATACTACTGCTCAAGCTCGTGGGTCTCTGTCTTTAATCTCTACAGGATGTGATCTTCCTACAAGGTCGTCACTACTTCCATTTCCTTCTCAAGCAGCAATGTGCAGTCCACTACCGCGGCATTGACAGTAGCGCATCCATCCTTAACAACTACTTCACGTTGTTCCCTAACTTCTGGCAAGGTCAAAGGCTATGACTTGAGTTCCAGTTATGTGATTTTCAAGTTGAGTTTAAACTGGACTTGGGCCACCTCTATTTTTGGATCGTGGAAACCCACTGTAAGCTTTCTGATCTTGGCCTCAAGCAGCACTTCCTCCAGTATGTGCAACTCTGGTACTGTCCTGCATGATTCTACCACTGTGGCCTCTAACTGGCCACTCTGTGACTAGATTGTCTCTTTTTCCTTCAATGCCTATGTCTTATCGGCACACATTTGCTCATTGTTCACCCGATATTCACCGATTAAGCTACCCCCATGCTACTCTTGCACTCTTAGCTCCGCTATCACACTTGTCTACAAGGTGTGAAGATACTTGTTTGGGAGCGTTGTGAGGTTGAGGCCAATGTTCTTCAGACTACATGTGATGACCTTGTCATTGGTCAATTCTACACTCAATGATCCTTTGGGTATCACGACTGCCCAAAGATCTACTGATCTGACCATCTCTACAGCCTGACTGATCCCTGGTGCCAAGCTTGTCTATGCAACACTCACCTGCCTTATGCTCACCTGTATCCTACTAGTATAGATCTATAGCTCATGCAGATCCTTCTGAAGAGTGCCTAGTGACTGTAGGTGCTTCTGTTCAAACTACTGCAACAATTCCATTTTGGTATCACACACTTTATCTATGATCTTATTGAGACTGCCTTCTCTGAGCATGATGGGATCCAACAGTGGCTTTGTTGCTTCCAACTTCTTCCGGTGCCACTCCTTATGTTGTTCTCTATATCATTTCACCCAAAAGGGAGTGCTCTGATCTTCATCTCTACCACCACCCTGCTTTGACTATTCCTCTTCCTCAGTTTGGGGTGAAGGGGATTTACCATTCTGCTCAGACTCATGTTGATCCTGCTAAGCTCACTCCTTTTCTAGTTGGGCTTTCTACTCGGCCTCTTTCCTTCGCTTCTCGGCCAACTGCTAGACTGCCTCCTTCTTCTTTTTCTTCGTGGAACTCCCTGTGTTGTTGCTAGTTCCTATGGCTAGATCAGATTGAGAATGCCAATCTCCCAACCATCACTTGATAACCTCCTGAGTAGCATCATCCATGGCCAGATAATGTAGGTCAAACCATTTATACTGTGGATACTTCCACTCTCTGATATATATGTGGTGGAAGTCTGCCTTAAACTCTATGTACTCTGATAGCTGCTCGAACACCATTGGGGACAATCGCGACTTCTGGTTGATGGCCATTTAAATGCTCACCTCCATCAACACCCAAACAAATTTGGTCTCTCTGACCTACATGGAGTCCTTTGTGGTCCAAAGGGAGGCAAATTGTGCAGCCTCTAGAAATCCTTTCTCCAAGGGAGGGAACTAGCTGTCCTCCGGTAGATCCCAAACTACTAGCATGATGGAGAGAAGAAACCACACGTAGTGGAAGGTTTTTCTCTCATTCTGAGCATCGCAACAATTTGTGAGGAATTTTTTTGCAGAGGTATTGTGACCAGTTAAACTCCACGCCTTCCACGCACTGTGCAGCTAACGAGATAATTGGCACTAGAACCTCATCCACACATCATTTCCTCATTATCTTTCCAGCCAAGATCTGTGTAGCAATTTTCATCGAGGGGTCGGGAATAGATGTGATAGAGTACCCGCGTGGCTTCTTAACCAGCTTGAACTTCTCCTTCATCTTTTCTGCCAGGTCACACTCATTAGTTTTTCTGCCAAACTCCTTGGCTAGATTCAAACCTGAATGTGGTAAGAGCATGATCTCATGGATCAACATGTCTATGATTGGGATCGGTACGCTTAGCCACAAACATCCATCATGTACCAAGGTCAGCAATTGCTTGATAATGATGATATTGATGTTGGAGCGGTGGTAGTGGGGCACCCACAACATGTTCAGCAGCCCTAACTTATTCACTCTGTGAATCTACTCAACTGACTCTAATGCAATGACACTGAATTCTTTATAGTACCCCTGCTTCATGTAGTTCTCAGTTGCGAGGTGGGCGAACCTCTCATGGTCCACCAAATCCCAGTCTTCCATTTTCAAGTGGGGAATCCACGCGAGGCGCGGGCCTTCAAAGGTGATGCCTTCCGGTACCAGTGCCATATTTAGGAGGAATTTTCCTGCATATGAGTCCTTAGTCACCTTCATCTTTCTCTTATGTGGAGGGATGTAATCTGACAATTTGGAGATGGCCCCAATGCCCTCGGCATATATATCCTCCGCACCCTCTTTGGCCTCCAAATCCACCACTTTCCCCTTATCCTTTGTTGGTTGTTTATCTTTCTTCTTAGCCTAGGTAGAAGAGTGCTTCCTCGGTGATTCACGCACTAACATTGGCCTTTTCTGCTTATCTTTCTTGGGCTTGGGATTCTCATGCACTAGAGTGGGCTTTTCCCTAGGCAACCTCAGTGTTGTAGGCACAAGAGTTAGAGCCTCCATGCTTACAACTTCTAGAGTTGCTCCCTCGGAGGCAACAATTCCTCTAGTGCTTGAAGTCTCGCCTGGTAAGGACATGGTGCTGCAAGTTAATTGTTGGGTATCCTTAGGTAATGTATTAAACATGGAGCTCATGACTAAATCTACAAAAACCTGAGGATTCATAGACAACACACAACACAACTCACAAATTCTAAGAATGAAAAGTGTTCTCTCTTGGATGGCAACACATAATTCATAAGTGAATTTGAATTCAAATTTGACTGTTCCACCCAAAATTCATTCATAAATTCTAATTTGGTGGTGGATCTTCAAATATTTTAGAGTTAAATGCCATAATTGATACCCCCTACCCCCACCCCTCTTAACCATCTTCTGGCTATCAAATCATGAATATTAACAGTAACAATCATTTTCTAGGTGTGTTATGTGGTATCTACCCTCATATCATAGCTCCCTTTGTACATCTTCTAATACTATGACATCATACTCCTCCACACAACTCCTCTATTGCATAATCCCACGCTCCCTTGCAGCTACCTGAAGCACTAAGACTGTCTTGTTGTCATGTAGTCGTTGGCCATTTTTGAGTTCAAAGGGCATCATAGTATATTGAAAACAACCCCATTTCATCATGAAGGTTTTTTTACTCCTATCGTTTGGTGTGACCTCGATCTAATGGTATCCAAAGAATCCATCAGTAAACGAATAGGCCTCATGTCCTCCAACATCTTCCAGGACCTCGTCAATAAATGGTGTCGGGAAAGGATCATGGACACATGCATCATTAAGCTTTCTTAGATCTATGAAAATCCTTATTTCATCCTTCTGCTTCTTTTCCTGAACTACCATTAGGCTCACCCAATCAAATTCATCCACTGGTTCAATAATACCTACTTCATGCATCTTGTCCAACTCCAAGCAGACCTTTTCCTTGTATTTGGGATTAAGGCAATATGGCCTATGCTTAACAGGCTTTGCATTTGGTTTTAGAGTTATTTTTATCACTCCCAAATTTCCTATGATGCCTTTCAAGTCTGAAAATTTTGTAGGGAACAAATCCCAATATTCGCGGAGCAACTCAGCAACTTTATCTACTATAGAATCATCCCAGTAATCCCAAATATTCGCAAACTTCAACTCCACCTCTGCCAATGTTTACTTTCCTAGTCTTCAATGGCACGGTTATGTCTGGATTCTCTATCTGTGGTCCCTCGACTTCGCGGTGACCTTCTATTTCTAGGATGTTAATATTCCTCAAATCCTCATCATCTCCTTTACTAGTCATATTATAGCATTCCAGTGCATGGCATAGCTGGGTGCTCCAATCTGGTTTAATCAATTCCAAAGGATCCTGCAGTATTCCGAAGATTGTTGCCTTAACCTCCTACGGTGCCTCATCAATACTTTGGAACCCGCCTTCAAAGCTAAATGTTCTCATGAACCCTTCTCTTAAGACATCCCACTTCGTGATGCTGTCGCGGAGCTCTGTCTCCAAATACCAATTCATAGGGATTATGTCCAGAGTGTGACAGAATAAATGCAAATGTTCTAGTTGTAGCTCTGTTCCATAAATCTTAGTCCATTTTACCAAGTGATCGCGTGGATCATTCCTCCCATCATACTTCTCAGTTACCCATACTTTAGGCCAACCAAACCATGTTCTCATCATCCTTCTATAATTTCACCACTTATCAAAGTTGTCTTTGTGTGTACCCCACCACTGTGTAGCCTCATGCAGTGCCCAGTCCAACACTTGAAAGCAGTAATCCTGTGGAACTTCTCTTTCAAAAGCAACCAAAAATTTATCCATGTTATTTAAACCATCATAATAAGGAAAATTTTGTACCTCTGATGATAAACAGCACGGTCATTTGGTCATCATGTTGCAGCGTAGTGTGGATACTTCATGCAGCTTGTTTTGCCAATGTTCCAACTCTTCGTCTCAGTCCGAGGTACAAGAACTTTTGTAGTCCCATGCAATTCATCCATCAGCTATTAGATTAACCCAGTCTTAGTCTCGCGCTATTATTTTATAGATCTTATCCAAATCATCATCACTCTCCTCATGGTCGTAGACCGATTCAATATAACACAATCCTTTTGCAGGGTCCAAGGGTACTACAATGCAGAACGATTTCCTCATTGATGACCCCATTCATATCGATATTCCAATCAATTCCTAGGAGCACAAAGTATGGATTGCTATCATCAACAATCTCTATTACTTCAAAATCAGCCAGCACACTTGCACCTTCTTTATCTATAGTAATTCCCTCCAGTTGTCCCATAGGGATAATATTTTTTTGGTTCACAATCCTCAGCTGAATCAGAGACCACTGCAGTGTAGGTGTCCCCATTCTCTCCTAGGTCTGTTTTAGGAAATACGTTTGAGTTAGATCCAAAATCTAGAATAATCGGGTCCATCTCATAGTCTCCTATTTTTGTTAGAATCCTCATCTCACGCCCTATTCTTGCCTTATGCGTACTGATCTTCCTGACTACGCGAGGTTCATCAAAAGAATTATCCTTAGTGGTGCATTTGTTTATCAACTCCTGTAGCCCTTTTACAGCCTTTCTATCATGCAATAGCTTCATACAAGTCTCCAAGAAGGTGGTAAGCACAAAGGGGTCAACCTATGTAGGTTGGTATATGGAAGTTTGTTCTAACTTCGTGAGGTAGAGGCCTCAACGAAGCTTTTCTTTGCTTCCATGAACGTCTCCTTTGTATTCTCTAGATAAAACCCAAACTCCTTTTCTAGGGCCTTATGAACCCATCCACCTTCTTGAGAATGCTTTCCCTTATCATCACTAGTTGCGATCCCACTTCACAATACAATATTCACATTTGGGTCCTCTTCATAGGGCTCAACCCTCATCATTTGTAAGTTCTACGTAGCATTTTGAGGCTGTGTCTTCTTCTCCTGCATCTTGGCCATCAGCACAGGACATTTTCGATTGTGTCATCAATCTAAGTATAGTATTAACATGGCAGACATGTCTGATTCGTACCATCCCGCACATAGTGTCCTGGAATTCTACAATTGTAACAAATGACCTGCCCCCAACCCCCTATCAGGTCCTCCTCCTTGGCCTCATCCACGCCCTTGAAGTCCTATGCATGTTCCCTTAGAACCTTGATCTGAATGTTGAGATTCTACTTGCATTCAATATGTAGCTGTCCTTTCCATCATTAATTCATAGCTCTAACAGTGGCACTCATCATGGCCCACCGATTTGCAGAAATCGCAAAACAATTGTTGTGGCGTCTATGCAAATTTTTGTAGCAAATGACAATTGTTTGTTACATGTTTTCTGGCTACTTGACAAATAGCACACCATAGCGTGGACCCCACACTTGGTCCTACTAGAGCTTCCTGCCTTAGGGGCATAGGCCCCCCTCCTGTGATGTAATTCACGAAGATAGGATAGCGATCTTTATCATGCCCCTGTTTTTTACACTTGAGACACCAAAATTCTTCGTGTACCTCCAACCAAGTTATTTTTTCCTTTTTCAAGCTCTAAAATTCCAATCAAAGGTTTTGCTACTATGCGTGAATTTGTTGAACTCCTAAAGAAGTGTCCTGAATAGGCGTTTCATGCAATCTCATCGCAATTTCTAGGGCTTCTGCCCAAGTTCCTATATTTTGCTACAATAAAGCAACCCTTAGGTGGGGCAGGGGTGAGGCTACAAACCACTCGCAGTGCTGACTATCCGTAAGATTCATATTAGCTTCCTAGATTTGGCACTTCAATATTTTATCTAATTCCCAGAGAGTTTCGTCATGCCTCATCATGATTTCCTTGAATCCAACTACTGATTGTGATTCAGACTTAGGCTTATTAAAGTCTTTGTTCAAAGCAGTCTAAGTATCTTCTAATGATACCAGTGGGTTATCAGTGTAGTACTTAATGTACCATATCAGCAGGGAGGTAACCAACTTATATTATCATTCATAATTTGTTTTGTTGTCCGCACAACCTTCGCAAAAAACCAAAACCGACTTGGATCCTCACTTCCTAAGCCTTTGAAAATTAGCAACTTCATAGTATTCGACATGTTGGTCAATGGCAGAGGTGGTGGCAGTGTGGGTGAAGGTGTATGTTGTGGAGGTGAAGGTAGAGGTGTTGTGGGCGGATGAGGTATTTGCGGAAAACCCTTCCTTATCAATTGGAAAGTGCTCTGCGTGAAGCCCGTGTTTCTCCCTCATCGTCACTTGAAGGAGGTCCAATCAATGGACTATATTTAGGACCTATTCTTCCTTGATTTCTAAAGCTTCGTCCACTTAACGTAAATCGAAACATCAAGGTAATGTCATAACCCGCTTTTCACACAAGAGAATATTAATCCAATTATTCAAAGATCGCAAGTACTTACCTCATAGTCCCTTGAAGAAGCATCACTTTGCTTCACTGTAACTGACGTAAGTATCAACCGTGAACTCTACGACAAATCCTCCAACGACTGAATCAAGACAGTGATCGACTGCACGCGTGATCTTATCTTCAGAAGATTCCACCCTCAGCACAAGCTCTATGGTCAACACTATTGGACTGTCGAGCCTCCACCTTCCTTGGTCATCTGCAAATTTAGCGATCCACTCGTATAGTTCGATCAGGAAGGTGCAGAAGAAGATTTCATGTATTTTTGTGTAAAAATAACTGTCCAAACACTATTCTTTTGTCAGGCATAGATTTATGTTTTCTTGTGCGACGAATTTGTGGATCTTTCTATCCAACCACTTCTCAATTTCTTGCTTGGTTGGATTCCAGTGATGTGACATCACAAATCTCTTTATGCAGATCTCGGTCCCGGCAATGGAACCATTTGTTGGCATAAGGGGTCATAACCTAGGTTCAAAATTAGTTTCACAAAACAAATCCCTACACTATTGGCCCTTTTGGCATCAATCTGTGGTGTGCAGACTGAAATCTTGATCCAGGTGGATGTTGGTGGACACCCACCTATCCCATTTGGACCCCCGCAACTGTCTCTTTCAGTTTTTCAGTTTCTGTAATTGTAGCACAATTTACTATTTTTAGCAGTTTTTTCGGGTCGTAAACTTCCGGAGCCGTTTTGAGGCCCTAAACGACGTTTTTTGGGAAATTTGGGGGCAACATCGGTCCATGGACCGATGTTTCCCTTCCCAAAGTGGTAGTTCTCGGATAGATATTTCTAACGAGCTATCATACGCGTCAAACAAAGATCGTATGCCAAAGTGACGACCCCGGGAAATTGATGTACCAATTTACCCAAAACGGGGCCCACAATTTGGCGTTTCATCTTCTATGGTTAGGTTTTGGGATGTGAAGGGTTCTTCATTGTTTCTCAATAATAAATAGGCCTCCGAGCCTCATTGTAACACAATTCAGAGGCATGTAGTCACCACATCTCTTCTCAGAGATAAGCTAACATCGCCCTAGCTGGTTTATTTCCATTTCTGGTTGTAAGCATATTTCAGTATTTTCTATTAAAGAAATGAAGTATTATTTCCCCTGCATCTTTGTGTATATTGTTATCTTTGTATTTTATTGCGTTCCTTTATAAATCCGGATCACACAGGGATTTGGACCACCTTCCTTTGGCCGACTGAGATTTTCAAATAAAAGACCTGACTTTTGATGATAGCCCCTTGAAATTATATTCTAGGTATCGGGACAATTATCTAAACCACTCTGATAACATAGGTCTTTGGGAATCGAACCTACCTAAGTATCAATTCCCTTCTGTCCATATTTTCCCAGATATTGTCCACCAATGCCATGCAAACTATGACCCAAATATGAGGGCTGTAATGTCCCCAGACCAGAAAATCGTATTCACCATTACAACCAAATCTATAAATGAGATGTTACAATTGCAGCCTAGTCAGGACCTCACTCCCATTTCCATTGCTGATTTACTTGAGAAATCTACAAAGTTGTCCAGTTCTAAAATTACCAAAGTTTGTCAGACTTTTATTGAAGAGAAACACAGGCCAAAAGACCCCCCTCCCTACATGTCATGCTTCTTTACTAATTTAGGCAAGGATGTCATCATCATGATTGCTTGCATTTTGGGTTTTACCACTCATGAGTATGTAGATGAATTAACCTTAACTTTCATGACTATTTTTACCCCTGGTCAACCACCTGCAGCCAACTATACCTAATAATCTTAAGAACTGACAAGTTTTTGAAAATGATAAACAAATTAATCACTTTCTGACATTAGATGAAGAGTTTGCTAGCACTAATATAGATGTAGACATGGTTTCAGATTTTGATCATACTAATGAGTTAGACATTCACAAATTGGAAGAAAACTCAATAAACATGCTCCAACGTACTAAATTCATATAAGCAGATAATCAAGACTTAAAGCAAATGGATATTGATGAAATAATTGATGATGAAACTGAAGTCATAAATCTCAAAGATAACCAATTACCCAGGGGATTAACTCCTTTGGAGGACTTATTTGACTCCAATGATATTTGACTCTACTGGCCAACCATGTTTTTTGATGTAAGAAATTTTGTAACCTCTTGCCACAAGTGTCAGATCTTTCAAGGAAAATGAAAACTTCTGCCTTTACCTTTGAACCCCATTTCCACAGAAAAACCATTTCAACAATGGGGTCTAGACTTCATTGGTGAAATTCATCCCCCCTCTTCTACTCAACATAAATGGATACTAACTACCATGGATTACTTTACCAAGTGGATAAAAGCCATTCCCTCCAGACAATCCACTGACACTGTTATCATAGGTTTTCTAGAGGCTAATATTTTGTCCAGATTTGGTTGCCCCAACAAAATTATCACAGACAATGCTGCAGCATTTAAATAAAAAAGAATGATTGATTTCTGCCATAGATACCATATAACCCTTGGTCATTCTAGAACCATCTATCCCCAAGGGAATGGACTTGCAGAATCTTCCAATAAATGCTTAATTAATAATATTAAAAAATTGTTGGAGGACAATAAGAAAACATGGAACAAAAAATTGATTAATGCTTTGTGGGCAGACAGGCTTACAACTAAGAAATCTATTGGTACCAGTCCCTATCAATTAGTCTATGGAATGGAGGCAGTTTTCCCCTTATCATTAGGAGTTCCAATAATGAAATTACTCCAGGAAGCTCAAGTTGAAGAAAATGATATTCAAAGGAGAATCAATCAAACTATTCATCTGCAACAAACTAGGGAAGAAGTATACCTCAGAGCCCAAGTATTACAAGAAAAGCTCAAAAAAGTGTTTAAGAAAAGAACTAAAGCAGAAGACTTTTACCTTGGTGAAAAAGTGTTGAAATGGGATTGCAGAAGAGAAGACAAAGGGAAGCATGGGAAGTTTGACTTCTTATGGAAAGGTCCATACATTATATATGCCTTTAGAGGAAATAACTCTTATTTTCTCAGAGAATTGGATGGTGCAGAGATAGAAGGAGGACATGTCAATGGTCAAATGTTGAAGCACTACATTGACCCAATTTACTAATTTTACCATTTCAATTGTATATACTATATCCTTCATAATGTTCAGTGTTGATTGGATGGTAAATTTTGGAGCTGAAGCGTGAAGAGAAGGCCCTAAGCTTCAAAAGTTTCACTGTCGTAGATATCAATAAAGCAGAAAATCAAGGGAAGTTGCAGAGTAAAATCACATTATTTCAAAAGTTCATTGATCTACAGTTCTTGACTTTCCACCAGGGAAAGCCATCCCCAGGTGGAGCCACTGTTATGTTCCTATACCAATAGGTGTCATAATTTATGATTGACCTAGTTTATGTATGAAATATGTACATACCTTTGCTTTCTCCAAATGTTTTCCATATTTGTAAAAAATCAAAAAAATTAAAAAATGTAAAGAGGGTATGTCCTAAAATAAAAATCAAAGGACAAAAAGAATAAAGAAACGGTCAAAAAAATGAAAGAAAATGAACCCCAAAGAAAAATGAAAAGACCATGAAAGTGTGCAAGCCAAAATGCCACTTCTATTTTAATTTTGTATAAATAATTGTGTGCAACTTGTTACTTATGCCACAATCCATGGTAACCAAAGAGTTTAATCTTGGTTATTCCATGTTTTCAATTTCATGCTTAGAGATAAAGAATAAAATCTGACCAAATTGTTTAATCTTGGCAGATAAGTAGATAGGTAGAGTGAATAAAAGGAGCTCAAAAGTTTAATTTGAACCCTTAGATGTAATAAGGATAGACTTAGATAGATTTCCATTGTAAAAGAAAAGAAAAGTTTGATGGTTTCCCAGTTTAAGTGCACCCTAATAAAAGAAGTAAAAATGGTAGGATGTGTAGGTGCGTAAGTAGATTTTTGGTTGCAGAATTATGTATGATGAATGGTTAAGTTAAAAGCTCAAATCATTTTTTTCATCATTACATTACTTTGAAAAGTATGGAAGACAAGGATACATTTACAAGGCTACATCATTAATTTCCTCATTCATTTTTACCCCTCATGGTAACTAATTTCCTGCTAATAAAAGTTCCATTAAGTTAAAGGGGCTCAGAGCATTTCTCTGACTTCTGAAGGGACCGGACCCTTGGCCCAATAGCTTATAAGGTCAAAGGAGCTAAAAACCCCTCATAAAAATTCACACCTTCATCATTCATTCATTCTCCCCTAAAAAACCCCTTTTCCTAAGGATAATACCTTGTTACCTAGGAAAAGTGAACCCCCCCTCCATATAAACCCGTTCCACTCAAACAACTCATAAAAGGCATTTTACCCTAAGTATTTTGTGTATATGAATAAAGTGTGCCAATCATGTGTTATACATTAAACTTATGGTAAAGATCCTTTCCGCCCATTTCATATTAATTTATTAACTTTATTATGTATTAAATCCCAAAAAACAATAAACCCTTCCCCTATAGTTATATAATAAAACCCTTATATTAATATCCCGCCCTAAGTTTGAAACATAAACTTTATTAATGAATAATAAGGGATTAATTGGTCGATCATCGATTAATTAATAACCAAATCCCCCACTAGCTAATAGAGATTAATCAGTCGATCAACAGTTAATTAATAATCTGTCCGTCCAATCAAATCGTCCCCAACGTCATTAAATATCCCTAATGCACATTTAATTAACCTTCCACTCATTAAAAAACCCCGTCGGGCCCCTCGATTAACTCCCGATCACATGCACACCCTGATCACCGTGCGATCTGATCCTTTCAGATCCAACAAGCGACACTCATATCCGGCGGCCTCCGATGTCGAACGTTATCCACCCGATGTGAGCGGTTTCACTGTTCACCCTACCGCTACGTGTTTCCCGATGAATGGCATTGGGCGGACCTTTGACAATACCACCCAGCGCTAAAAAGTGGTGCGATAAAAGCCATTACTGCTCCCGCTTACTACCCTCGCTAAAGACAAAATGTCCCATCCATAGGCTGGTGCCACTTGTCCTTTTCACCATACCTTGTCGCCACCTGTCCCTTTCACCATACCCACCAAACATTTTGACTTTGTGAATAAAAACAAAGGTAATCATTATTTTTATTCTTCCGAAAAAAAACAACATTTTGTTCTCATGCACAGAGAAGAATGTTCATGTTATGAACCTGCGTTCAAAAACATCAACTCCACAAAGTCGTTGAGTTCCCAGTTGCCATTGCAAACCAATACACTCCCTCCAAATTGCGCACCAATACCATTCCATGTCTTGTACCACCGTAACCAAGTATTTACCCACTGCTACTGAAAAAACCTTTCTTTATATCAAACCAGAATTAAAATACGCTAGAAATTGAGTGTTTTATCCAAATTGAGTGGTCCAATACTCTGAATTCTCCATAAAAACAACCTGGTTCTCCATAAAGACCCCTGAATTTCCCTCACAGCATCCTTTAATACACAAGAACCAAGGATGGAAGCTCCTGTTGCCATAAATATCATGCCAATCACTACCCCCCATAGGGATTTGGACCACCTTCCCTTAGCCGACCGAGATTTTCAAATAAAAGACCTGACTTTTGATGATAGCCCCTTGAAATTATATTGTAGGTACCAGGACAATTATCTGAACCACTCTGATAACATAGGTCTTTGGGAATCAAACTTACCTAAGTATCAATTCCCTTCTGTCCATATTTTCCCAGATATTGTCCACCAATGCCATGCAAACTATGACCCTAATATGAGGGTTGTAATGTCCCTGGACAAGAAAATATTATTCACCATTACAGCCGAATCTATAAATGAGATGTTACAATTGCAGCCTAGTCAAGACCTCACTCCCCTTTCCATTGTCGATTTACTTGAGAAATATACAAAGATGTCCAGTTCCAAAATTACCAAAGTTTTTCAGACTTTTATTGAAGAGAAACACAGGCCAAAAGACCCCCCTCCCTACATGTCATGCTTCTCTACTTATTTGGGCAAGGATATCATCATCATGATTGCTTGCATTTTGGGTTTTACCACTCATGAGTATGTAGATGAATTAACCTTAGCTTTCATGACTATTTTTACCCCTAGTCAACCACCTGCAACCAAATTTGACTATGATTCATTCATTGCAAACAAAATACATGACCAATTCATGAGATTAGAGAATGAGAGAGTGTTTAAATATTCCTCAATTTTGTATCATCTTTTTCTCTATTACCAATCTGATAAATTCCCTTTCTCTGTCCAAAAGCTTGACACCAGAGGGAATCCTAGGTCTGTTGTCTTTTGGACCTCTATATTTCACTATTCTAGCTCTTCGCCTCATCCCTACATAGATTTCATTGATTTGTTTGTTCACCCAGTAACTACTATGTTAGTGGGAAATAATCAATTCTGATGAAATCCACTTTGTAAAAACTAAGAAGAAATCTCAGTTGAGGATAAAGGATCACCTAGGCCCATTCATTTGCAACAACAGAGGAGCAGGGAGAGAGGCAGAGGAACTCCTTGAGATATTGAGATTGAGAAAAAGCTTCATCTGGCCTTATGACCCTCATAGCTTCATCAGTGACAGAAGACAAAAGAATAAGCTATCCCCCTACATCCACCATAGGATCCCAGAGATTGAGCAATATGCAAATGAGACTGAATGGGTGGAAGGAACTCTCATAAATCAGGATAGCACACTAGTAGAAGTTGACAATGGATGAGTAGATTTGGAGAAAAGAATTGATGAAAATTTCTTTGCACATGTGCCAGGAGAGACCTCATCACCAAAAAGGTCACAGGAACATAGCACTCAGCCACCGAAACAGCAAAATACATCAGACTAGGTAGAATATTCAGGACAACAAGAAGAATCAGAGCATCCTAAAATTTCAGAGCTGTTGGCTCCACCTCAACAGATCATGAGCAACCCTCCAGTTCTACAAACTCTTCTTAATGAGGAAAGAAAACCTAAGAGAGGCAGGGAAGAGGCCACTCTTCTAGCAGGCCTACTAATTAATCCTTTGCTAAAGGGCATAGGATGAGTCCTCATTCTGAAGAAGAATTCATTAAGGAGACCTCATGAAACACAATGCCCGAGAGGACAAAGAGCCTACAAACTATCCCAACAGGTGGGACCCCATCCACTTCACACATGTATGTATTGGATAGATAACAAAGTATAGAAGTGTCTTCTTTTAGGGCTTCCTTTGAATAGAGCATGGATATCAAGGGCAAATACAAAGAAATAAAAGCGAGGAATGAGAAATTGAAAGCACAAACTTATGATCATTACCTAAAAATGGCCCCAACAAACCAAACCCGACTTATGTTAGCTTTTGACAAAAAAGAGGGAAAAATGCAGATGAGTTTTATAAAGCCCACTGTACAGTTGCCAAAATCCATGGTAGACTACTTGAAAATTGATTTTGAGGTGCTGGCAAAGGATATTCATCCTATTGACCAGATAGAGCTTCACAAGCAGACTGGTGAAATGGTTTATTCAACTCTAACCAGCAAGGCCATTGCAGCCCATCAATTGAAAAATTCATTACATAACACCTCTGCAAAGCTGGAATTAGATAAATCTTCCTCTCAAGCTAAGGGTACCAGAATAAAATCTTTAGAGGACCTGGTGATAGAATTGGGACATGATCCCAAATATGTGAAAGCAATTGAAGAGCTTATCAAAAAGAAGGATGATGACATAGCTGCCTTGAAAAAGCAGCTAAAGATTCCTCCACTTCACCATCCCCAAACTACAGAAGTTGTAGAATGGAAAAGGAGGAAGAACTCATGGACCTACTCCTAAGACTAAATGACCAGCTAAAGGAAACTGAAGATGAATTAGAAAAGGCAATACAGTCTAAGCAAAGTGAGCCAGCCAGTACCCCTCAAACTGTTATTCCAATAGTTTCTATAGTTGTGCCTTCCACTTTGGCAACTTCTTTAGCACCAACACTTCCACCGGTCAGAGCATTGCCATTGACAGAGACTACAACTACAGTTACATCAACCAGCACAGGACAAACAACAAAGAAAACAAAGGAAATGATCAAAGCCATGGAACAAATGAGTATCTAGGCAACAAAGTTGAAGAAACTTAAAGAACAAATGGTAAGCTTAGAGACCCATTATGAGCTTGCTCAAATTCAAAACAAGAAAGAGGAAAAGAAAAATAAAAGGATGGAGGAAAGAATCAAAGTCCTGGAGAAGGAATTAACATTTGAAAAACCTTTGAAAGATATAAAAGACATTTTATGGACCAATATCATTGATTCCATCAATGATATTTGGCCTTCCATCTAAGATCATTTTTGAACAAACTGAGCTAGTGAAAATAGTTGTAGAAGCCATATAGAAAGTCAAAGAAGAATTGGGGGATAAACCTGAAGAGTCAACCCAATTAATCAACTTTTTGAATAGCAGAAACAAGCACCAACTGGAGCAATTGGAAATTGAGGATAGAACTGCCACCATCCTAGAAATCAAGAAATTTCTTACCAAAAAGAACTTGATGCTTAATTTAGAAAAGAGATGTCAAAGCATTAAGGAGGACATAGATGAGTTCATGTTGAAATAGATCCTAATATCTAGTTGTTGACCTCTTAGCCCGCACCTGGGTTGCAGAATGACCCCATTCCTGGTAACATGAAACACCTCGTTGTACCCTTTCTCACTAACAGTGATCCAGATTTAAACAGGAACGCAACAAATTACAAATATAACCATAAATACAAAGATGCAATAGAAAGAACACTTCATTTCATTAATATCAAATACTGAAATATGCTTACAAATGGAATGGAAATAAGACTAGCTCGGGTGATGGTGGCTTATCTCTAAGAAGAGATGTGGTGGCTACGTGCCTCTGAACTGTGTTACAATGAGGCTCAAAGGCCTATTTATTATTCAGAAACAATGGAAAACCCTAAACATCCAAAAACCTAACCCTAGGAGATGAAGCACCAAACTATGGGCCCCGTTTGGGTAAATTGGTACATCAACTTCCCAGGGTTGTAACTTTGGCATACAATCTCCGTTTCATGTGCACAATACCTCGTTAGAAAAATCTATCCAAGGAATACATATTTTGAATGTACAACAAGAAAAATAGGTCACAATTTTCCTAAACAATGTCGTTTAGGGCCTCAAAACGGCTCCGGAAGTTCAGGACCCGAAAAACTGCCAAAAATAGTAAATTGTGCTACAAATAAGGAAACTGAAAAATTGAAAGAAACAATGGTGGGGGTCCAATTGGAATAGCTGGGTGTCCACCAATATCCACCTCGATCATTCCTCCCCCCTTAGGAAGCAATGGTCTCCATTGCATTTAGTTCCTCCATGAGATGAGGAAACTTCTGCTCAACTCGGTCCCTGGTGAGCCACTTGCCCAAGGAATGGGGGAATGCTAAGCTCACATTAAACACTGGGTGCAGGCCAAGGAATGGGGGAATGCTAATCTCAAATTCATTATCTCCCACAACCTTGGTAATGGTGTAAGAAACATATCAGAGTGGTCTGAGTTTCCGATAGGCTACGGTAAGGTGTTCCTTCTACAAATGCAACCAGACTTTGTCACCCACATGAAAATTGTGTGGCACCCAATGTTGATGATGTCACTGCTCGTACTTGGCATTTGATTTCTCCATAATGTGGTGGACGTGTTGGCGGATATGTTGGATGTTCTCAATGAAGTTGTTTGCCTAATCGGCTCCGGACTCGACATGAGCTGAATCTTCCTGAGTAGATGCAAATGGCATGGCCACACCAATGGGACATAATGGCTAGAATCCAAAGCCCACCTGAAAAGGGTTGTGGCCAGGCGAGATGTGCAGAGGCCGGTTATAGCTGTGCTGGAGATAGGGGAGGTTCTCATCCCATGTGTGTGGATGCTTTTAGTTGTACATGCACAAAATGTGTATGATCATCCTGTTGACGACCTCTGTCTGGCCATCAGTTTGGGGATGGAAAGTTGTGGACTTAGTGAGCTTGGTGTCCAGCATCGACCGGAGACTGGACCAGAATGTACTAAGGAACCTGTTGTCCCGGTCTGAGATGATAGACTCTGGGATCCCAAAGTGTACCCACTGTTGTTCAAAGAAGAGTTTAGAAGTGGCTTTTGCTATGATATTCTTCTTGCAGGCCCACATAATGGCCATATTTGAGAATCTGTTGAAGACCATAAAAACATAGTCCTTGCCATGCTTAGTAGAAGGAAGGCTCGACATGTAATCCATGGAGATGGATTCCCAAGGCCAACTAGGGGTAGGGAGCTGAGTATAGTGTGCTTCCCAAATAATCTTGGAACTGTCACTTGAAGGAAAACAAAGGTGTCCTAGGTGGCATAAAAGGGAATCTTGGAGGTGAAAATCTGGAACGTACCGACCCTCCAAGAGCGTCTGGTATGTGTGACCGAATTCTAGGTTGGTTTTGTAGAGAAGTGGCTAACCATAAGTCTCGTGCCCACGAGAGTTGAGCACGGTGGTTAACGCCATGATTGGTGGTCGGTTGAGGCAATCTACAACATTATTGGTATTTTCGTTCTTATACTTGATATTCAAATGGAACTGTTGTAGGTATGTGGACCACTTCTGATGGCGATCATTCTACAACATATTTCCCAAAGTAACAATAACAGCACGAGGCCTTGACAATTAAAAATCATGTCACTTCTACATGTATGGTTGGCTTAATAATACATCACAAACATCAAGGGGAGCAACATCACATAATACCTCATCCGTGAAGGGCTTGATGGTCTATGGAAGGCAACACTGCTAGCTCAAGCAAAGATCCTATCCTTGGTGAAGCCACCTAATGGTGTACGGTTGTGGGTGTGTTGTGGTCGATAAACCTAGCAGCTTCACAACCTCTAACGAAATGAGGTTCTTTTTGCTCCTGCTGTCAACAATGAACTGTAGCCGGGAACCCTTTACCCACATTTGGTAGTGGAAGAGGCACTCCTTCTCCTCTAGATCTTCGGGTTCCACCTTCTGGATCTTTGTGGTGGCAACGATGGCATTAGGATCCACATTGATAATCAGATTCCCTTTGTCATTCCCCTTGTTGGGTTCTAACTCAAAGTCAGAACATCATCGAATTCTGAAGCCTTCAGCTCGGCTACCAATGACTGCTTGGCCAAACAATCACTTGGGTTGTGAGTGGACCTCTTATGGAATTAACACCCCTTTCCTGTGTCCTTCTTCGGCTTCACGGTGTTTTTATTCGCTTCTGCTTTGGTGGGTTATCCTGGGCCGCCCGCCTTGGCTTTATCCTTTATTCTGTGGTTTGGGGGCACCTTTCCCTTGCTTCAAATTCGCAAATCCAAAGTCTTGCTTCTTATGTTTAAAATTCTGCTCGATCTCAACAATGTATCAGTATGCTATTTCGAGTGACGAGATGTCCAAATGTTTCTCAAAATCCTTGTTAACCAACTTTGTGTGAAGGGTATGAAAAACATTGGTAAACTCTGGCACATCTTGGTCCCTTCCCTGCCACAGCATTGCCCACTTTATGTATTTATCCTCATAGCTTCGGAAAAGGTAGTAGTCCTCCTTGATGGCATCCTGGAATGAGTTCCAAGTGGGTGCAGCTGAAAACAGTGATGTTGTACTTTCATCCTTCTGCTCATAGTAGGTTTCCCACCAATCCTTCACATGGGAGGTGCTTTGGGAAGAGCAAATATAATCTTTTCTCGGCTGAAAAAATCATGAACATAAAAATATCCTTCTAGCATATTCAACCATTTATCTATGGTGTTTGTATCTATTTGGCCCTCAAATATGGGAATGTCAAAGTTTACTTGTACCTTAAAAGGAGTGGAGCCTCCAGAATGGCTACTGGATGCGAATGCAATGTCTGTGGGTAACTTTTGAAGGATTTGGGCAAAGTTATCCATCATTGCATTCCTTTGTTTATCGAGGGCCTCCTTGAGAAATATTTTGATAGGATCTCCCACCCCCTCGTCTTTCTTTTCTTCCCCCATGCGTGACCTTCGGGGTTTGCGATGCTGATCTTGCAAAGGTTCAACCAGATCAAGCCCTAACTCCTCATATCCCAACCTCGTTGGTGACATGAAAATAAAAATAGAGAAAGAGCAAACCGCTCTAATACCACTGATCTAGATTTAAATTGGAATGCAAAAAATTACAGATATAACCATAAATATAAAGATGCAATAGAAATAACACTTCATTTCATCACTAACAAATACTGAAATATGCTTACAAACATAATGGAAATAAGACTAGCTCGGACGATGGTAGTTTATCTCTGAGAAGCGATGTGGTGGCTACATGCCTCTGAATTGTGTTACAATGAGGCTCAAAGGCCTATTTATTATTGAGAAATAATGGAAAACCCTAAACATCCTAAAACCTAGCCTTAGGAGATGAAGTGCCAAACGATGGGTCCCGTTTGGGTAATTTACATCGACTTCCCGAGGTTGTAACTTTGTCATACGATCTTCATTTGACGTGCACAATACCTCATTAGAAAGATCTATCAGAGGAATTAAACTTCTTATGGACCAAATTGTCCTAGTTTTCCTAGAAAACATTGATTAGGGCCTCAAAACGGCTCTAGAATTTGAGAACCTGAAAAACTACCAAAAATAGTAAATTGTGCTACAAATAAGGAAACTGAAAAACTGAAAGAAAAAATGGTGGGGATCCAAGTGGAATAGGTAGGTGGCCACCAATATCCACCTGGATCATTCCTCCCCACTTAGGAAGAAATGGTCCCCATTGCATTGAGTTCCTCCAGGAGATGAGGAAACTTCTGCTAAACTTGGTCCTTGGTGTGCCACTTGCCCTAGTGAAGGGGTTGGCCATCTTTAGCAACTCAATATAGTCGGATCCTTTACTGTCGGGTGTTCTTAATCTGTGTGTTCGTGATTCAATCAGTTGTGGCTTGTTCCATGCAATATGGATTTAACTTTGTAGGTGTGAGTTGTTCTGCAATGTCTAATGTGTCTAGCAATGGTGGGAAGTATGGTTGAAGGCGGTCCACATTGAACACTAGGTGCAAGCCAAGGAATGGGGGAGCACTAAGCTCAAATTCATTTTCTCCCACAGCCTTGGTAATGGTGTAAGGACCATATCAAAGTGGTTTGAGTTTCTGATAGGCTCCAGTAAGGCGTTCCTTCTACAAATGAGTCCAGACTTTGTCATCCACTTGAAACTTGTGTGGCACTCGATGTTGATCATGTCTTTGCTTGTACTTGGCATTTTATTTTTCCATAATTCCGTGGACCTGATGGTGAATATGTTGAATGTTCTCAATGAAGTTTTTTGCCTTATTGGCTTTGGACTGGACATGAGCTTAATCTTCCTGACTAGATGCAAATGGTATGGCCACGTCAATGGGACATAGTGGCTGGAATCCCAAGCCTACCTGAAAGTCGAGCTCTGGAGAGCCTGGTTATAGTTGTGTTGGACATAGGGGAGGTTCTCATCCAATGTGTGTGTATGCTTTGAGTTGTACATGTGCAGAATGTGTACGATCAACTTGTTGACGACCTCTTTTTGGCCATTAGTTTGGGGATGCAAAGTTGTGGATTTAGTGAGCTTGATGTCCAGCATCAACCAAAGACTGGACCAAAATGTACTAAGGAACCTGTTGCCTCGATATGAGATGATAGACTATGGGATCCAAAAGTCTACCCACACTCATTCAAAGAAGAGTTTAGCAATGGCCTTTGTTGTGATATTCTTCTCGCAGGTCACCATAATGGCAATCTTTGAGAATCTATCGACAACCACAAAAGCACAGTCGTTCCCATGCTTAGTAGAATGATGACCCGACATGTAATCCATGGAGATGGATTCCCAAGGTTGACTAGGGGTAGGCAGCAGAGTATAGAGGCCTTGATTCTTGATGGTCAGTTTGGTAATGACGTAGGCAATGCAAGATCTGATGTACTTCACGACATCATGTCGAAGATTCTACCAATAGAAATACTTTTGCAGTACTGCCACCATTTTCTCAACCTAAAAATGCCCAATGACCTGATTGTAGTGTGCTTCCCAAATCATCTTGGAACACTCGCTTGAAGGAACACAAAGGTTTCCCAGGTGGCATAACATGGCATCCTGGAGGTGAAATTTTGGAACTTGTTGATCCTCCAAGAGCGTCTAGGATGTGTGGCTGAATTCTGGGTCACTTTTGTAGAGAAGTGGCTAATCAGAAGTATCATGCCCATAAGAGTTGAGCAAAGTGGTTAATGCCGTGATCGGTGGTCGACTGAGGCAGTTTGCAACATTATTGGTTTTTCCCTTCTTATACTTGATATTCAAATGGAATTGTTGCAGGTATGTGGACCACCTCTAATGGCGATCATTCTACAACTTCCATTGCATCTGTATGAACTGTAGGGGTCGGTGGTCTGTGTGGATGACCATTTCCTTCCCCAAAATGTAATGCTTCCATTTTCGGTAGGCATGCACAATGGAATACATCTCTTTTTAATAAGTGGGATAATTTCGGACTATGTATGAAAGTGTCTCACTGTGTTATGCCACTAGATGGCCCTGTTGAGTAAGGATGCCCAAATAGCATAGTCAGAGGCATCTGTCTCAAACTTAAATGATTGTTGCAAGTCTGGTAATATGAGCACTAGTGCAAAGCATAGGAAATGTTTCAACTCAATGAATTCCTTCTGTTGAGATTAAAACCAAAATAATTTTTCTTTCGATCCTCCCTTGGTGACTTGACTCAAGGGCCAAGTGATATGAGAGAATCCCAACATGAACCTACGGTAGAAATCAGCAAGACCCAAAAAGCTATGAAGCTCTGTCAGATTTGTTAGGGTCGGCCAATCCCAAATGATTTGGATCTTGGCAGGATCCACATGCACCCCCCGTTCATCAATAATGTATCCCAAATACTTAACCTAGGTCATGCCAAAAGTGCATTTCTCCAAATTGGCACACAACTTGTGTTGCCAAAGTGTTTGGAGAACCTGTTGGATGTGGTGGAGGTGCTCTTCCCAATTCTCGCTAAAGATCAGGATGTCATCCAAGTATACCACTACAAATGAGTTTGTGAATGGCCACAAGATGTCATCTATCAATCTCATGAAGGTTACAAGAGCATTCGTCAAACCAAAAGGCATAACAAATCTTCAAGTCAATCTTGCTGAACTATTTTACCCCCTTGAGTTGGTCCAGAAGGTCATTAATCCATGGGATCGACTACCTATTCTGGACAGTGATCTTGTTCAACACCTGATAGTCAATACAGAGTCTCCAAGTCCCATCCTTATTTTGTACCAACACGATCGGGCTCCCACAGGGCAATGAACTTGGCTGGACGTGACCTTTCTATAGCAGAACCTGAATCTGTCTCTTGATTTTGTCGTTCTCCAGAACAGAGTGAAGATAGATTGGGTCATTCAGAAATGGCGTACCTGGGGTCATCTCGATGGAGTGCTTGACCTGATGGTGCAGAGGCACCCCTGCGGAAGAGGTGAAGATGTCCTCCTACTCCTCCACGACCTTTTCCATCTATTTTTGTCGTGCAGAGGGGCCCTGTCTATAGGTCATGGCCACCATCTTCTTCTTTCCCTAAAGGTGTATCATCAAGTGAACAAATTTCCCAATTTTGGAAATGAGCTTACTGCATTGTTTTGTAGTAACAAAACAGATGGCAGTAGGTATTGCTACCTCTACTATCCTATACAACTTATTTCCAAAAGTAACAATAACAACACAAGGCCT
Source organism: Pinus taeda (assembly GCA_000404065.3). Lineage (NCBI taxonomy): Eukaryota > Viridiplantae > Streptophyta > Pinopsida > Pinales > Pinaceae > Pinus > Pinus taeda. The sequence goes on from APFE030505369.1 coordinate 411,077, forward strand.
TGACTCATACACATCATGTCGCCTCCACAAGTATGGTTGGCCTAATAATACAACACAAACATGAAGGGGAGCAACATCACATAAGAACTCATCCGTGAGGGGCTTGATTCTGTATGGAAGGCAGCATTGTTGGCTCAAACGAAGATATCGTCATTGGTGAAGCCACACAATGGCGTATGGTTGTGGGTGTGTTGCGGTTAGTAAGCCAAGCCGCTTCAAGACCTTTCCCGAAATGAGGTTCTTTTGGCTCCCACTGTCAACAATGAACTGTAGTGGGGAAGCATATACCCACATCTGCGAGTGGAAGAGGCACTCCTCCTCCTCTGGATCTTCGGGTTCCTCCTTCTGGATTTTTGTGGTGGAAATGGTGGCATTTCACTCCGCATCAATAATCTCCTTCCCTTTGTCATTCCCCTTGTCGGGTTTTGAATCAGAGTCATAACATGCATTTGATTCTAAAGCCTTCAGCTCGACCACCGGTGACTGCTTGGCTCGACACTTACCTGTGTTGTGAGTGGAGCTCTTATGGAACTCACACCACTTTCTCGTGTCCTTCTTTGGCTTCACAGTGTTGTTATTTTCTTGCGGCTTTGGAAAGTTTTCCTCTGTCCTGTGGTTTGGGGGCACCTTTCCCTTGCTTCAAATTCATAGATCCAAAGTCTCTCTTCTTTTGTTTAAACTTTTGCTCGATCTTGACAGCATATCGGTATGTCGTTTCGAGTGAGGAGATGTCCAGGAACTCCATCTCATCTAGGGGGTACCTATGTAGGTAGCCGCGATACTTTAGTACAAATGTTTATTAGAATCCTTGATACCCAACTTCGTGTGAAGGGTATGAAAAACATTGGTAAACTCTGGCACATCTTGGTCCCTTCCTTACTGTAGCATTGTCCACTTTATGTATTTATCATCATAGCTCCCGATAGGGTAGTACTGCTCCTTGATGGCATCCTAGAATGAGCTGCAAGTGGGTGTGGTTGAAAACAGTGAGGTCGTACTTTAATCCTTCTACTCACAGTAGGTTTCCCACCACTCCTTGACGTTGGGGGTGATTTTGAGAAGAGTAGATGTAATCTTTTCTCAGTTGGAAAAATCATGAAAAGAAAAATATCCTTCTAGTAGATTTAACCATTTACCTACAAAAACTGCATCTTTTTGGCCCTCAAATATGGGAATGTCAAAGTTTACTTGTACCTTAAAAGGAGTGGAGCCTCTAAAGTGGCTACTAGATGTGGATGCACCGCCAGTGGGCAACTGTTGAAGGATCTAGGCAAAGTTATCCATCATCACATTCCTTTGTTTCTCGAGGGCCTCCTCAAGCAATATTTTGATAGGATCTCCTACCCCCTCGACTTTCTTTTCTTCCCCCATGGGTGGCCATTAGGGTTTGCAAGGCTGATCTTGCAAAGGTTCAACCAGATCGAGCCCTAACTCCTTATATCGTGACCTCGTTGTGGACATGAAAATAAAAACAGAGAAAGAGCATATCACTCTAATCCTGCTGATCCATATTTAAACATGAACGCAAAAAATTACAGATATAACCATAAATACAAAGATGCAATAGAAATAACACTTCATTTCATTAATATCAAATACTGAAATATGGTTACAAACAGAATAGAAATAAGACTAGCTCGGGTGATGGTAGCTTGTCTTTGAGAAGAGATGTGGTGGCTACATGCCTCTGAATTCTGTTACAATGAGGCTCAAAGGCCTATTTCTTATTGAGAAACAATGGAAAACCCTAAACATCCAAAAACATAACCCTAGGAGAAGAAGTACCAAACTATGGGCCCCGTTTGGGTAAATTGGTACATCAACTTCCTAGGGTCGTAACTTCGGCATGTGATCTTCGTTTGACGTGCACAATACCTCGTTAGAAATATCTATTCGAGGACTACAACTTTTGAATGACCGATGTGGGTTCAAAAGTTTTATTGGTACTAGTCTTCTCAAAAAACATCGTTTAAGGCATCAAAACGACTCAGTAAGTTCAGGACCTGAAAAATTGTCAAAAAAAGTAAATTGTGCTACAAATAAGGAAACTAAAACAAACAATGGTGGGGGTCCAAGTGGAATAGGCAGGTGGCCACCAATATCTTTAGGTTTTAACCCTGTACAGAAATTATCTTTAGCTCAAAATCTATCTTATGAGGCTCCTTTGGTTGGACTTCATGTTTAATAACAGCTTTCACCTCTCTGAACATCACATCTTGGTTGTACACAATCGTCCTTGTTACTAGGTTCCAAAGCTTATAACCCTTTAAACCATCCTTATACCCAATAAAGATGCACTTTTCAGATTTACTATCCAACTTGGTTCGTTTCTCCTTTGGAACATGTACATATGCATCACATACAAATACCCTCAGATGTGAAAGAAAGGGTTTCTTACTAGTCCATACCTCATGTGGAGTCTTATCCTTCAATGTTGATGAAGGTGATCAGTTGACCAAGTAACAGGTTGTCTCCACTGCCTCTGCCCAAAATACCTGTCCTAAACCTGCACCACTGAGCATGTTTTTTTTGTTGAGTTGTATATGGAGTAGTCTTCTGCCATGCTATACCACACTTCTTACATAATTATTCAAATTCCTTACTGCAAAACTCTCCACCGTTATCTATCCTCAACACCTTTATCTTCTTCTCTGTCTGGTTTTCCACCAGAACCTTAAATTCTTTAAGCCTGTCAAAGGCTTCAGATTTCTTCTTAAGGAAATATATCCATGTATTCCTTGAGAAATCACCTATAAATGATACATAGTACACAGACTTACCCAGTGATGGAACCTTCATAGGTTCAAACAAATCACTATGCACAAGTTCTAATATTTGTTTTGCCCTCTTACCACCAGAGGGGAAACTCACCCGATTTTGCTTCCCATATACACAATTTTCATAGAAATCAAAATCCAAAGAGTTATTACTCATACCTTCTACCATACCTTTATTCAAAGGCCTTTCTCTCCAATATGTCCAAGCCTTTGATGCCACAACATGGTATTCTCTCCAGATACTACTAGATTTTCTGCTCCACTTTCAAGAACCACAAAACTGTTGCACCCATCAACAACAGTGCTACCTTGCAGCATGTATAGAGTTCCAATTTGAACTCCCTGCATCTACCAGTGCTCCCTGAACCATCTTGCAGGTATCCTTCTCGAACATTGTTTTTACACCTGCATCATCCAACTTGATTATAGAAGTCAAATTTCTAGCCAATGCAGGAATATGTAGAACACCTGGAAGTGTTCTAAACCTTCCACCTTGCAACTTCAACTTTACTTTTCCATGACCAATGATTCTAGACTTCCTATCATCCCCTAAGAAGACATCACCACCATCATATCTCTCATACTCGCAGAGCCACTCTCTATGGGGACTGAAGTGAAAGGATGCACCTGAGTCATCAACCATGTCTCATGATCTACATGTGTACATGAAGAAGCCAAGTACACATCCCCACCTTCATCTGAGGTGGTTTTCACCTCTGCAGAAGGAGCATCATTAGATCCATTTCCTTTGTTAGGAGCTTTAGATTTGCAGTCCCTTTTGTAGTGCCCTTCCTTTCTGTATTTCCCGCACACCACCTTTAAAGGTTTTCCTGGAGATTTATATCTCCCTCTAGATTTAGATCTCCCACTCGATGACTTATTTTTGTTTATGTTTTGGGATCGTTCTCGTACAAACAAGGCATCACCATTTTGGATCTCCATATTTTTCCGTCTCATCTCCTCCGTCGACATGGATGAGACTATCTCATCAAACTGCAAGGCGGTTGCATTGCTACCTATTGTAATAACCAGACTATCCCACGAATCTGGTAGAGAACACAACAAACTAATGCACATATCTTCATCTGAAATTTTGATATCAACAGACGATAACTGACTTACCACGGTATTAAATGCATTCAAATGCTCTGTCACCGGATCTCCATATTTCATCCTCAGGTTATACAACTTTTTCCGTAGGAACAATTTATTCACCAAAGACTTAGATTGGTACAAAGTCCCTAACTTGTCCCACAAAGCCTTTGTCGTAGCTTCCCTTGATATATTCAACAATAATGAATCCAAGACACACAATCGTATTGTGCTCTTTGCCTTCTGATCCAATTTCTTCCATTCTTGATCAGAAACTATTGTTGGTTTAGTACCCGGATCTACGATGATCCACTGATCTATATCCACCAACAAATCCTCCATCCTGATTTTCCACAACTCAAAACTCTGACCATTAAATTTCTCAATCTCTATCTTTCCACTTCCCACCATCTCCTTGCACCACCATAATCAACCCTGCAGATCTCCCACTGAACATGGTCTACCACAGGCCCTGTTACACAGCAATTTGTCACCGTCCCTGTTACCCCTTCTCCCGCACCTTGGAGGACTCATTCCAGGACCTGTGAGAAGTGACATGACCTGGAAACACTTGCATTATATTCCCCTAGACATGAACTTCATATGCCCTGAAGACACCTTCTACAAAATACCCATAAAAATAGCCCTTTTTTCCATTGGCGCGGTTCCACTGTGTAGCACTCGCGCCAATGAGGGAAATCCTCCAAAGAGGGTGCGCCAGCTGGCGCTCTGTCTCAGAGTCGCACTCGCGCCAGCCAAGTTGGGCAATGCTTTTAACAAACAAACTTCCGGAGGTTCTTCCTAACCCACTCATAAACTGAATCCATCTTGAGTTGGTTTATTTTGGCTTCGAATCTCCATAGAAGGGAAGTTGTTTGCCACCTTCTCATGGAAGCTTCTTAGTGATAAAGCCAACCCCATGAATATTGTGGAAATCCTAACTCCTTCCCCTCTATCTATAAAAGCTTGTTCTTTTGCCTTTGACAAACTAGTTCTAGTGCTAGTTTTCAAGTTCCAGGGATTGAGAATTGTCAAGTCGTTAAGACCTTCATGCTGCAAGAGCCTTCTTCATTCCCATAAGGCCAAATCTAAGTAAGGAGATTCTTGTCCAAGTAACCAAGGAGAGAGAGGCTTGTTCCCCATTCCCAACAAGCTTTGCAAGGCATGTGCTGCTGATCACCCAACCAAAGGAGGATTTGACGTCAGAACTATGGTTGTATTCTTCTTTGTTTATCAATAATAGATGACTATCATTACGGTTCCACTCTTATTGTCTTTGTAATGATGATTGAGTTATATCCTTTCTGACTGATATATAGTTGCATCTATTGGATTTTATGCTTGTGTTTGTTTCATTCTTTGCATGTGCACGTGTCCATTCACGATGATCATGGGGATCGTGACCGGCCGGAGCAAAGGAACGGGAGTGTCGACTCCTCTACAAGTACTAGCGTTGGAATCTAGGTAGGCCCTCATCATTGGTCTTTGATTTGCAATTAGGAACCTACGTGATAGCGTTGTTTGATTGTTGCTAGACCCCATTTGGGCCAGTAGGGATCGCCTCTGTTTACAGAGGGGATTTACCTCCACAGCAATTTGGTGACTCCGCTGGGGAGTTGGCATTTTGTCTTGTTGTTTGCTTTGTCTTGTTGCTTGATTTGTAAACTTTAGACGGAGTCTGAAGTATGGCCAGATAGCCTTCGAAACGTTATTGCTCTGCATTAACAAAGTAGATCAACACCACTTTAATCCATCTCCGGTTTGGTTTACGAACTGAACGGCTTGGAACTTGCCTTGTTTCTTGGTTGTTTCTTGGTTTCTCCTGCTTGGTTAGCCTTTTGGGTTGGGTCCTTGTGTTGCTTCTTGCCCCTTGGTGTACCTGGTGTTTGGTCAATTTAGTGATGTCTAAATTGAAACTTTTAAATGTCAACCCGGGGCTCGTAAGCTGATGAAGTGAGGTGTACTGTATGTACTTAGGCAACTATTTCTTGAGCTTTTGTCGTTTTTAACTTTTTAGGGTTATTTTTAAGTATATCTCTCCTAATGTGGTGTGACGAAATAAAGTGAGTGAAGTGTGTGAGATTGTGATGTGCTTCTTAAAATTCAAAATCAAGTGAGTGAAGTGTGTGTGATTGTGATGTGCTTTTTACAACTTAAAAGTACTCTACAAGAAAGCTTGAAATGAAATCAATGCTTAAAGGAAAGTAAATGCATTAAATAAAAGACTAATGACATTGGCCCAGTGCCTCTGTTGCTGCAAGGAAATGCAAATGAAATCTATGTCAAATAACCACTAAGCAATGTGAAACTAAAGTAAATCTATCTAAAAGAAAGACTAGTCACAAATACTTTAACTTCTTCTTAACCTCTTGCCTTTTAACTGAATGTATCATGTGATAAACAATTAAAAGCAAGTCAAGCAATTGTGATTTTCTGAACAACTAAACCAAGATGCATTAAGTGATGTTTTGGTCCTCAATAAAGATATTAAGTTATAAAGAAGAGACCATCAATAGATAAACAACTTGATATCTACAAACAAAAAGAAAATATGCAAATTAACTAAATGATAATGATGAAATAAATGCTGCAAAACAAAGAAGGTCAACAACATAGACAAGATGATCACACATGTCACTAGTTGTGCAAAAGAAAAGCATAAAACTGTCCCGGGCATCCCTAAGAAACCTGTATAACACACTGATCAGTCATGAAAAAGAGCAGAAATGTAAACAAGCAGAAATGGAAATGTATGTATAGCTATCTAAAACACAGCAATTAAAGGCATTATATACATGAAATAAGAAAACGAAATGTGAGAAACTAAAAACACCGTACAAGCCTTTAGTAAACAGGGGCCCTCTGCCTACTCCAGCTGTTTCAAAGATCAATCACACGCGTAAATGGAATAACAGTCTTCTCATGTATTGCGCATAAAATAAGAAAATACAGTGGGAGTTTTAAGGTATAAAAACAACAGCTAAAAACTAACTTGTCCAGCGTTCAAAGACGCTTTATTTATAATTGCAGAAGGTAAACTAACTTAACGAAATCTAAGTAATTCGAACAGCTGAATTGAAACACGTAGTCCTGCTACATCCTCAGATCTAGGCAACGATCATCGTGGGCATTCAATCCGCTGTTGGATTATGTCTCCCACTACTTTCATAACTGAGGACGATGCCACCTATTCCTCACACGCTCTATAACAGAACACGCAGAGTCGTGCCACTGCCAATGACCTCTGTTTGACCGAAGTTGCCTCCTCATTGACCACGGGCTTGGATGACTGGTTTGGATGATCTGGAGGGACACACACCATGTCCTTGGTTCCACGAACTTGCCCATGTGGCTCTTCTTCCCGGAGGACACCTGGAACATAGCGTTTAATAAAACGGCTGCGGAATCTGGGGTTGGCTGCGGAAACCGGGATCAGCTACGGAAAGCCCTGTGTAAACCATGTATGAGCTGTGGAAACGCAGCACCTTGGACCAAAATTCTAAACCAAACAAAGTCATTAACATAATTAGAAAACCATGTAAAAATTCCTAAAATACAACGATTTGAGCAAATTGATGGAGGGAATGAGTGGCAAAATAGGCAAATGAATAGGAAAAAGAGGCTGGGAGGATGTGTAAAGAAGTGTAGGTTTGAGGCTCAACATACCCCCACTTTGAAGGTGTTGCATGTCCTCATGCAACCAAAACTTTATCATTGCTTTTAATCCATGTGCTCAGATGCTTCTGCCAAAACATCTAGCCTTCTTCTCTTTCTCCTTGTTGCCAAAATTGCCCTCGGTTTCTTGACTAAACATCTGAACCTCAAATTGATTAATGCCCTGCTGAGTTTCTTACATTTCCCTTTCAATTTTATGTTCTTCTTCTGCCAAAGTCCCAAGTGAAGCATTGTATTGTCATGGACCATTTTGTCTACTTTGCTTTGTTCTTTCAATGCTTCATTTTCTTGTTTAATATGTCGGTTCAGGACTTCCAGTTCAAACACCTCCTGTTTTAAAGATTTGACCTGTTCATCAAGAGGCACTATAGTGCTTGGACCAGCAACTGATTGCTCCAAGGCCTCCAAATAATCATATAATTCCTACTAGTCAGGGTCAATCTCAGGTGTCCTTTTTGGGCTATGTTCAAAATTAATTCTGTTTGAGGTTCTGTTTGAAAGGGACTCTCCTCACGTGGAGGAGTGAACTCAAGGCCAAGCTGAGCTAGAGTCTTTTCAGGTGTAGTTCTCCCAAATCAATGAAATGTGACTGTTTTTCTTTAGTCACACTCATCTTTCCCTTCAGCCTACTGCTTCTTCTCACTTGTACATTAGTGCTCTTTTGCTGGGCACTCTGTTTTTCTTTTTGTTTTCTCTTTAAGAGGGAAGTGGCTTGAAGTTGTGCTAATCTATTAGCAAAGGTTTGGGAGTCTTCTTCTACTAAAGGTTCAGGTGATGGTGATGGTTCATGAGCAATTGTCTTCCCTTTGTTCTTTTTCTGTTTCTCTTCTTCCTGGGTAGTTTCCTGAGTTTGCACAATAGGTGGGTCCTGGACAGCAACATCCTTTTTCGTTCTCCTACTTCCTTTTGGGATTTTAGGAGGACTACTAGTGGAAGCTTCAGTCACTTCTTGAAAATGATTCCTGACCAAAAACTTTTCCCATGTATCCTTGTGATTTTTCAATTGTTCTTCTATGAGAATTCTAATGAGGCCGTGATGATATAAATGGGGTTCAATGTGGCCTACATTCTTTTGGACAGTGGAACTCATTTTCTTTAGGCTTCTTAGCAAAAAGTAGGGTAGATTAATGGCATGGCCTTCCATAAAATTCATCATAATCCTTGCATGGTACATATACATGGTACCAAAGTGGCCCTCACATGTAATAAACTTTTGAACAAGCAATAGCAAAGCAGTCCATTCTTCTTTGATTATATGCACGGGAATCCCTTTAGTAAATATTTAAGTATCCATACCTGGGTTCTTGAGCATATTCTTCCATGCCTGATCTTCCACCCTTCTGTTCTTGAACCATCTATCTCCCACCTGAGGTAGACTGGTTGCTGTGGCTATTGTATTCTCTGTTATTGTAAACTTCAGGTCCCCTACTTCCACGGTATTTCCATTGAAGGACCGAGCAAATGCCTTCGTTACCTCTTTGTCATATCTTCTGAATTTTTCAATGAACTTTAACCATTTTGCTTTTTTCAGTGCCTCCTTTGTCTGAGGATATCCTTCTAAATATTTCGGACCTTCGGGTTCAGCTCTAAGCAGCTTTCCCATCTTCGGCTTTCACTCTTCGGCTGAAATTTTGACTGTATATAACTGCTCAGGGAGGATGCTTAACAGAAAAATGGATGAATTACATCTGTACGTGGGATAGCCATAATGCAAGGTGTTTTACAGACTGTAGGTGGGGTTTGGAACAGAGCTGTGGAGTTTACAGCGGAAATGGGAGTGAAAATGGTGTGCGTATGAGGGTGTAAAACACGAGAATGAATTCAAATGCATGCGGAAGTGGAGTGATAAGGGTATGGCATAATGGCCGAATTCTTTAGAGCCGAGTGGCTTTGCACACGTATCAGTATTGGCTGCGGAAATCATGTAGTGAAGAGACGTAGTGTAATAGGTCACTTCCTTGTACAGCCAACAAATGAAACAACAGTCCCATTTCGAGTTTAAATTAATGGTGATCATGGGACCGTTAGAAGGGTATGAGGTGGATGAAGGATTATCGTGGAGGAGAAGTGTGATGATCTTTGCTAAATCATTGCATTTAGTGGCTCTTCCACGATTTAATAATTATGCATAAGATGACATTAAATTGTTGTTTGGAAAAGATTTTGATCATACCTTCATGAGTTTACCATTTGTTGATTAAGGTTGCTGATCCATTATTGTTGTCTGATCTTGCAGGTGCCTCATATCCTTGCTGCCCTTGGTGATGATAATGTGAACCTTTGACTGAGATTTTCCTTTAGAAACAGAGTGATGTTAACTGTAGAGACAGAGTCATTTCTAGCTGCAGAAACTGGTGCGAGCTGCAGAAACTAAGACATCTCCCTTTTTAACTGCACAAAGTTAGTTAGGAAAAGACTAACTGAATGGAAATAATCCTAAAAAGGATTTTTATTGCTGATATGAAATGGAGTGGATGGAATGAAGTGAAAAATGAAA